>LPNX010135769.1:124565-167058 GCA_001517045.1 Pseudotsuga menziesii | reverse complement strand
TATATATATTGTTTCTTGTTATTATTTAAGTTTGTTGCACAAGTGCTACATCAAAAGAAATGATGATGATCTTGGTAAATTTGATTCTAGGCCTGATGAAGGAATATTCCTAGGATACTCATCCACCAAAAAGGAATACACATGTTACAATCTAAGATTACACAAAATAATAGAAAGTGTAGATGTAAGAATTGATGACATAATACCTAGGAGAAGTCACTCTCACCATGATGATGACAATGATGTAATAGAAGAATATCATAAAGAAGAAATTGAACACGAAGAAGAAAAGATAGAAGACCAAGAAAGTGAATATGAAGACTCTCCAAGATTAGATACAAAAACACCATCAAGAAGGGTTCAAAAAATTCATCCTAAAAGTCAAATAATTGGCAACAAAGATTCAAGAGTTAGAACAAGGAGACAATTAGATTTTGGTGAAGAACAAGCATTATTATCATTAATAGAACCCAAAACATTTAAAGAAGCTTGCAAATATGAGGATTGGGTCAGATCCATGAATGAAGATCTTGATCAAATAGAGAAAAATCAAATGTGGGAACTTGTCCCAAGGTCAAAAGGCATGAATGTGATTGGAACCGAATGGATTTTCAAGAACAAATTTAATGAAAATCGACAGGTAGTAAGAAACAAAGCTATATTGGTGTGTAAAGGATATGCCCAAGTAGAAGGTATTGACTTTGAAGAAACCTTTGCACCTGTAGCAAGACTTGAAGCCATCAGGATGTTCTTAGCCTTTGATAGTTATAAAAACTTCAAGGTATGTCAAATGGATGTAAAATATGCATTTCTTAATGGAGAACTTGAGGAAGAAGTATATATTGAACAACCAGAATAATTTCTCCTTTCTGAAGACAGGAATTAGGTCTGCAAACTTAAGAAGGAACTCTATGGGCTTAAGCAAGCTCCAAGAGCATGGTACTCTAGACTTGACAAATACTTAAAACAAAAAGGGTACAAAATAGGTACTATAAACAACAACCTATACATTAAATTTGAAAACACAAATATGATCATTGTTGTTGTCTATGTAGATGATATCATCTTTGGGAGTGATCAACAGGTATTAATTGTAAAATTTTCCTCATAAATGAAGAACGAGTTTGAAATGTCAATACTAAGGGAAATAACATTCTTTCTTGGCTTACAAGTTGCTCAAACAAAAAAAGGATATTCATATCTCAAACCAAGTACATTAAAGATATGCTTAAAAAATTTAAAATGGAAGACTCTAAACCAATTAGCACTCCCATGATCACTGGTTGCAAATTAAGCATGGATGATGAATCCTTAGAAGTAAATCATACCATGCATAGATCCATGATAGGTAGCTTACTATATGTAATAGCCACAAGACCAGATGTGATGCAATCTGTAGGATTAGTAGCTAGATTTCAATCATCCCCCAAGGAAACACATGTGGTTGTAGTTAAGAGGATATTTAGATACTTAAAAGGCACCCTAGAGTATGGTTTATGGTACCCAAAAAATCAAGAATTCACCTTAACAACATTTACTGATTCAGATTGGGAAGGAAGTGTTGATGACCGAAAAAGTACCAATGGAGCAACATTCTTTTTAGGTAACTTTTTGGTATCATGGTTAAGTAAGAAACAATCCTCCATATCATTTTCTATAGCAAAAGCTGAGTATATTGCTACTACATCATGATGTACTCAAGTCATTTGGATGAAACAAACATTGGAAGATCTACTTGTGAAATATGAAGATCCAATAGTGATCAAATGTGACAACACAAGTGCAATAAATATATCAAAGAATCCTGTCATGCACTCTAAGACAAAGCACATACCAATAAAGTATCACTTTCCAAGAGATCAAGTGTCACAAAAAATTGTCAAACTAGAGTACATAGATACTAGAGAACAGGTAGCTGATATCTTCATAGAGCCACTACCCAAAGAAGTCTTTGAACATCTTAGGCAAAATATGGGAGTAGTTTCACTAAAATGAATAAAAAGAAGAAGGAATTATGTCAGGGAGAGAAATGATGTTAGGGGGAGCTGTTAGGTGAATATCCTTTTGTCTTTGATATCAAAGGGGGAGAAGTGGAAGAATATTGCCATCAATGCCAAAGGAGGAGATTGTTGGAAATATGGCAGTGTTCAAGTTGTCATTGATGGAAACTAGATGGTGTGATGAGAGTAGTAAGCAGAGTGGTGTGATGAGAACATCAAGAAGAGTCATGATAGAGTATCAAGCAGAATGGTTTGATGAGAGCTTCAAGTAGAGTGATGACAGAGTATCGAAGATGGAAACAGTGAAACAAATCAGTTATTTCCTTGTGTATGAACTTCATTTAAAGAGCCCATTCTCGATTGAATATTCTCTACGGTCAGGTGTAAATATGTTAGATTTTTATCATTCAAGCTAGAATTATGATCTTACAATCTTTAACTGAGAGAATAGCATGCACAAAAATAAAACACAAGAGAAAAGAGACATAAAAATTTTTCCTCGAGGAAACCATAAAGGAGAAAAACCCGCAACTTCCTCAGAGATAGAATGAGCACCAATGGCAGCAGTAAAACTCGAAAACATAAAGATGATATCCACAGCTTATGTCTCTCTCTCTCTC
Source organism: Pseudotsuga menziesii (assembly GCA_001517045.1). Lineage (NCBI taxonomy): Eukaryota > Viridiplantae > Streptophyta > Pinopsida > Pinales > Pinaceae > Pseudotsuga > Pseudotsuga menziesii. The sequence continues at coordinate 164,438 of LPNX010135769.1, read as the reverse complement.
ACTTGAGAGAAATTATCCTCTCTCACTCATGCACCTGAATGAGTGAGTGTGTGTGTGATAAATAAAGAGGCTCACTCTCTATTTATATTCTTTCATTCACTTGAAACCCACTCCAACATGTCAACCTCACTTAACAATTACTTACTAGAGCTGACATCTCTAGGAGTCTAATAACCCTATTGCCCCAAAACTTGTGGGGAATTTTCCTCCTCTGACCAACAGGGAGGTTTATCCTTAACACAATGGTGGGGACTATTGCCCTGACTTACAATGACTCACCTAGGGTCAAATTTTCTAGGATAGTCTAATTACCCTAGGGTCCCACAAATGCGAGGACATTAACACTTGACCAATAGGAGGGTTACCCACAATGACTTGACATAACTTGTTACAATATAGAAACTCTCGATAGGAACATAGGGGCATGACATGACTCAAATACATTACAGACACATCCTAGAATAAACATCGGGGTACAATACATAAGATATACGGATGAATACATTCTAAAGTTACAAATACATCAACACTCTCTCTTAACTAGGAAGGTATTCTCTCGACACAATTTATTAGCACAAGTCTTCTTCTCTGTATCATCTAGATCATCATTGATTTCTCATCATCTTCATCTTCAAGTCATATTCATATTCAAGTCATCTTCATCTTCAAGTCATCTTCATGTGGATCTGGATCATCACTCGATCTGGATCATCATCACTGGATCTAGATCATCACTGGATCTGGATCATCATCACCGGATCTGGATCATCACTAGATCTGGATCATCATCACTAGATCTGGATCATCATCACTGGATCTGGATCATCACTCGATCTGTATCATCACTGCTGGATCATCATAAAGTTTGGATCATCACTTGATCTAGATCGTCACTACTGGATCATCATCAAGTCTAGATCATCACTTGATCTGGATCGTCACTACTGGATCATCATCAAGTCTAGATCATCACTTGGTCTAGATCATCATCAAAGCTATATCATCACTAAATCATCATCAACATTACTACTTTTTCTATCTCAATCAAATGGTGTTATCTCTTCATTCTTCTCATCACAGGAAGTTCTACAGAGCCAACCCTTTTTCATGCTGGTTGTAGGCCTATCCTCCATGGCATCATCCCTTATATCTAATCAAGTGGGAACACCTCCCTTAACCACATCAGAATGGCCATGCGCTCACATATGATCATGCAAGACTACATCCTATAGTCATATCAGAATGGCCCTCAGTCCCAGACTGAGTTTTCCTGGTAACCCACCAGGTGCCTCCATTCCAAGAATGGCATTTAGCCCTTACATCTGATCTAGAATCACATCAAGGATGATTACATCCAAGGAAAACCTATATATTATTATGCCTAAGGATGAATACGTCCAAGGGAAAGACTATCGATGATGCGATGGTGATTGGAGAACAAGAAGGAGGTTTGTACAAATTGAAGGGCCATCCAGAACAAGCCTTGGGCCATGACACAATAGATCCAAGTGAACTTTGGAACAGAAGGCTTGTACATGTGCATTACAGAGCACTACCTCTTGCAAGAAAAGCTATTGAAGGTCTTCCAGAAATACAAGCAAAACATGACGGGGTTTGCAAAGGATGCGCGAAAGGGAAGAACACAAAGAAGACATTTTCAAGTAGCGAAAGCAAAGCAAAAGGAATCTTGGAAATCATCCACTCCGATGTATGCGGTCCTATGTCATCAAGCTCACTAAGAAAGTATGCATATTATGTTTCTTTTATTGATGATTTTTATAGAAAGACATGGGTTTACTTCATGAAGAACAAAGACGAAGTATTCAGCAAGTTCAAGGAATTCAAAGCCTTGATTGAGAATCACACTTAAAAGAACATCAAGACCTTTCGATCAGATAATGGTGGGGAATTCACTTCAAATGAATTCAAAGAGCTATGTAAAGAATCAGGGATTAAGAGGGATTTTTCCACTCCTTATAATCCACAACAGAATGGGATTGCAGAATGGAAGAACAAAACTATCATGGAAGCTGCAAGAGCTATGCTTCGTGATCAAGATCTTCCTATGCATCTTTGGGCTGAAGCTACCAGAACAGTGGTGTATGTATAGAACCGTACTCCACATAGAGTACTCAAGCACAAGAATCCTGAAGAATTCTTCTTCGGAAAGAAACCAGAAGTGAGCCATCTCAGAATATTCGGCTGTCCTGTGTACATACACATTCCAAAAGAGAAGAGAGCAAAATTAGATCCTTCAGGAAAGAAGGGTATATTTGTGGGATACTCTGAAATCTTGAAGGCTTATAGAATCTATTTCCCAGGATACAATAAGATTGACATCAGCAGGGATGTGACATTTGATGAAGACATAGCATACAACAAATCCAGAAATAGACCTGCTCAAGAACCTGAAGAAGAAGAAGCACCCAGAATTCATGATACAACCATGAATGAAGAAACTCAAGAAGAAGATCGAGAACATGAAGAACCACAAAGACATGTAGATCCACCTCTGGAGAATAATCCTCATAAGAGGAAACCTGCTTGGGTACATGAAATTATCCAAGGTGTGGAAAGGTATGGGGCTCTAGAAGAGAATCACAGAGAAAGAAAGAGGACTAGATCATGCTCCGGGTATGTAGCCTTACTATGTGATTTCATTGATAAAGAACCTTCCAGTTATGAAGAAGCGGTAGAATAGAAAGAATGGAAGGATGCTATGATCGAAGAGTACCAATTGATCATGAAGAATGATGTTTGGGATGTTGTCCCAAGACCATAAGGGAATTCAGTTGTAACTTCCAAATTGATCTACAAGATCAAGCATGTTGCAGACGGTAGCATTGAAAAATATAAGGCAAGATTTGTGGCTCAGGGTTTCTCTCAGAAAGAAGGAATAGACTGTGAAGAAACATTTGCACCTCTAGCCAGATACACTTCCATCAGATCAATACTTGCTATGGCTGGAGTAATGAATTGGAAGATACACCAAATGGATGTCAAGACTTCCTTCTTGAACGGTGTAGTGGAAGAGGAAGTGTATGTAGAACATCCACTCAGTTTTGAGACACATGACAGAGAGTCTCATGTATGCATATTGAAGAAAGTTCTGTATGATTTGAAATAGGCACCCAGGACTTGGTATGGAAGAATTGACAGCTTTCTATCCAGTTTGGGCTTTACCAAAAGTAAAGCAGATTCCAACCTTTACTACAAGGTTGAAGACAGCAACCCAGTGATGCTTCTACTATATGTAGATGATCTATTTGTGACAGGTATGGATGGGTTGATTACTGATATGAAGAGAAAGCTTGTTTCCGAGTTTGAAATGAAGGACTTGGCTATGGTGCATTATTTTCTAGGTATGGAGGTGTGGTAGAGTGCAGATGGAATCTTCCTTGGAAAATGAAAGTATGCAGTAGAGATCCTGAAGAGGTTTGGGATGATGGACTGCAAGGCTATGGCCACACCTATGGCATCGAACCTAAAGCTATTGAGTGATGTTTCATCAGATATGGTTGATGCTACGATGTATCGTCAGATGATTGGGTCCTTGATGTACTTGATGAACACGAGACTAGACATTTTCTTTGTTGTGAACACCTTGAGCCAGTTCTTAATAGATCTGAGAAATGTTCACTTGATTGCTGCAAAGCATATTCTGAGGTACCTGAGGGGTATAGTTGATTATGGGCTAGAGTATGATGCGAATTAGAAAATTAACCTATAGGGTTATGTTGATTCAGATTGGGCAGGCAGTTCCATCGATAGGAAGAGTACTTTAGGATGTTGCTTCAGTATGGGATCAGGTGTGATCTCTTGGTTTAGTAGGAAGCAATCCTGTGTGGCACTGAGTACAGCTGAAGAAGAGTATGTGATAGCTTGTATAGCTAGTTGTGAGGCAGTATGGTTGATAAAACTATTGTCTGATTTATTTGATCTCCAATTGGATGCCACTTGTATACATTGTGACAACCAGAGTTGTGTGAATTTGTTAGAGAATCCAGTGTTCCATGACAAGTCGAAGCATATCGAGATCAATTATCACTATGTCAGGGATATGGTGCAGAGGGGAGCAGTGAAGTTGCAGTATGTTGTGAAAGGGGAAAATATAGCTGATGTATTGATGAAGCCATTGGCTAGGCTGAAGTTCAAGTACTTTAGGGAGAAGCTTGGTGTTCTCCAGATCGAGGTTTCCTCCAAGGGAAAGTGATGAGACCCATAGCCATTCTGACATGGTGAGAGGATTGGTTCCTTCCATGGCCAGATGTAAGGGATGAGCCATTCTGTCATGGTCAGAGGATTTAGGTTCCTTCCATGTTAGATATGAGTGCTAGCCATTCTATTGAGTAGGAAAGATGTAAGGGCAACTGCCATTCTGGGAATGGAGGCACCTGGTCAGTTACCAAGAAAACTTAGTCTAGGATTGAAAAGCCCTTCTGATTGGATAGAGAGATGTGTTCCCACTTGATCAGATGTGTTGAGGCCTGGAAAATCGCAGGCGGCAACAGTAAGGGATTCTCCCCAATCGACGTTCCCAACTAGCCCGTTGATTGTTTGGTATAGGGAATCCGTCAAGTTTGCGGTCCGGCTACCGTAGGTCAAGTAACAAAACAAAGGCTTTACCGGTTGCGGCCTGATCCACCTAGTTTTGTGTTTTGACTTAAGATATGAAATGCAAGTGCCTAACTAAATGCAGGGTGATAAAGATTCCAGGAGCAGTCACAATGTGATGCGCAGGTTCTTACCTCTCATCTTATGGCTCATAGGCATCCAAATCGCATACAACAAAAAAAATGGTCTGACTCTCTAAACTATCCCTAGGGAGCAGAATTATCATATTGGGTGAATAATACAATCAGTACATGCATTGTGAAATGTTTCAGATAGCTGAAACTTCCTTCCAAAACACATGAACAATCTAAAATATATTTCAACAACCAGATAGCTGATTATTTATGAACAAGCCACTATTACTCACCATGGAAACAACATCACAGAATAAACTTAAGAATATTCCAGCAAGACCATAGGTTCAGAAATTAGAACATTTTCACAGTTAAAGAGTCATAGCTGAAAACGAAATAGTTCCTCTTCACATTGCTCCTTTAAATACATGTGACGCATTCCGTATTGCACCTCTTCCAGCAAGCAAAATTTGCAGTCTCTAATGTAAAACGAAGTAGTTCCTCTTACAATAGATGATTTACAAAATTTTCCAGGGGAAAAAAGCCCCTTCTCAGTTCCCCTTTCCCATATTTAAATAACCCTATAGAGTGTTTCATTTCGCCCCTAGACGCATGACCTTTCAACTTCTCGAACGCTTCACATTCCAATCTTTTGTGTGCATGCAATCATGAACCACTTGGTAACTGATCCGTTTCTGCGTATTCATTATTCCAGCTTTTTTCTTCTATGGCCATGGTTCTCCATGGCGATTCCCTGAGCCTCAGTTATACCTCTTCCAGACGGTCCGTCTTTCTTCACGCTGTAGCATTTTGATCGCTCCTCCGCGCTCACCTGCAATCGATCGACAAGCATCATCCACTGGGATTACGTTATAAAATATAATAGTCAGATCAACTCATGAAACGACCAGCCCGCAAGGAAGTCACCAAGCGCCGATACCACTACTTAGCCCATGGCGGGAAACTTACTAGAGGCTCGACAATACTTACATCGGACGGGTAGACTACTCCACAGGTGGGAAACACCATTAATCGGATGTTGGAAGGATGGTACGTCGGAAGCTGAAAGGATCTCCCAGCCGAAAAGGTGGACGAGACAAAGGCTGAAGACAGGCGACGAGGGAAGGAGGAGGCTGAGTCGGACATCAGTAGATATTAGAATCGGAAGCCCAAAGGATCTCCTAGCCGCAACGGTAGACGAGTCAGGGCTACGGGCAAGCAACTTAAGGTTAACACGGATCGGACGTCGGGGAGATTTAAAGAGTCGGATGCTAAGACGATTTGAGAGCCGCAACGACGGCAAAACAAAAAACTCACAGCTTCCGATCTGGAATTGAGAAGAGGCCCGATCGCAAGAAAAATTCAAGTGTTCAAACAGTTCTAAGGATCAGGCACAGCTAGGTTCGTTCTTACTCCGAAAAGGCAACTCTAGGGAACAAAGATTTCCTTCTTCTTTTTTTCGACAAGTAAACCATACATCCACGAATCAAACCGAAACTAAACATGGCATAAATAAGCTGGTTGACATCCATATTCAAAGTGAAACAAAAGGAAGACAATCCCGTGAGGCTCAGGAATTTAACGATCAAACCAAACAAAAAGAAGAGTTGGGGCCCCGAAAATAAAATTAAAATTGGGGAGAAAAGTTGCGGCAGCAACAACCGGCGATTTCCTGGTGAACCTAGATCTCTGGGTGACTTTTTCTTTGAGTAGCAGACTGTTTCACAACAAAATGCATCAAATGAATTATTCCAGCTATCCGGATTTCTCAAATGACCGAAGTGTGTACCTTAATCATTGATACTAGTCCAACTTAGGGAGGTGGAAATCGAGACTTTCAAGTCCAGATAACTCTGTCGGGGCCAGAGTATGAGTTTCATTATTACCTCTGTCTTCAGGTAGCTAACAGCGTGGACACCACAGGATTGTAGTAGATAGTAAACAGCAGTATTCGTTTGTTCCTCATTCCCATGCCATTTTAGCACTTTTATGCTTTTGGACTTTTGTCCTTTTCAATCTGAGTCCTTCTGTACGCCTTTCTTACTGAATTTTAATTCAGGATCCTCTATCCCATAGTGTCCTTTTGTGTGAGTGGTGTACTTCAAGTTTCGGCTCACGAACGGAGAGGATCTTTTGGAAATTTAGTGCTTATGGTTCAGTGTCCGCTTTGATATATGATGCTTTTATAGAAGTCTTTTGACTCTTTATTTTCCTTTTGGCATTCGTTTCTTGGCATGGGATCATTTATGTTTAATACACTGTTCACCTTGCTTCTTTCCATGGGTCCTTTGCTGTTGCTCCTTAGAACATTTTAAATGTGACGTGGATGGAGCCCCAGCATAGCACTCTAGACTCCTCGAATCCGGCTTATTTTACAGGGGTTAAGCAGGACTTCAATGCACACAGAATTTTATTCAAGAAAACTGTTAGGCTGGAAGCATTCATTTAGCAATACACAGGCTGGCACTCAACATATTTTCTCTTACCAGAAAAGATCTTAATATCCTCCAAAAACCGCAAGTTCATCCCCTTTATTGAAAATCAACAACTCAAATTTAAACCAAAAGAAAACATGACTCGAAAATAAACAAACAGCTCATTTATATACAAGAGAGAAAAACTCAAGGAAAACTCAAGAAAAATAAGGCTTGAGAACCAAACCATTAACTGGTAAGTTCTCCTCCCATCCTTGTAAATCTTGCAGCTTATAAGTAGCAGGGCCAAGTTTTGCTGAGATTTGAAACGGGCCTACCCACAACTGCTGGAACTTAGTATGCTTTCCCTTCTCATCATGGGGATGATCCCACTTGAGAACTAGGTCTCCTACTTCCAAGTCCCTTTTCCCGGCTTTATGTTTGTCAAACCATCTTTTTACTACATCCTGCTGTTGCTTAAAATGTTCTTTGGCGTTGGATCTAGCCTCCTCTGCCTTTAGGATATTATATATTCTCATTTGTAAGACTTCACTCTCCGACCCCCTAGACTCTTGGGCTAGAATAGAGGACGGTAGCATGATATTGTGGGGCAGGATGGCTTCCTTACCGTACACAAGGGTATAGGGTGACACTCCTATTGCAGACTTGGGGGTGACTCTGTCAGCCCACAGGGCATTGGGTAAAGCTGAGTGCCAACTTGTCTGGTTTTCTATGACAGTCTTCTTCAAAATTCTAATAAGGTTTTTATTAGAGGATTCAGCCAGGCCATTCCCTTGCAGATAGTAGTTAGCAGAATAATGTATTTTTATCCCCTTATCATGAGTGAATGCAGTCAATTTAATTGATGAAAAGTATTTAGCATTATCAAAGACTAATGAAATTGGAACTCCAAACCTGGTCATGATATGATCTTGTAGAAAGCTAATGACTTCGTCTTCGTTTATCTTGCGCAGTGGGATAGCTTCGACCCAGCGAGTGAAATAGTCTGTCGCAGTAAGAATGTACTTGTGTAGCAGGGAACAATTCAGTTTTATCTCTCCAATAATGTCCAACCCCCATTGCTCAAATGGTTCCGTGATCATCACAGGCTTTAAGGGCGCTGCTACTTTAGGCTGTCTCCCACCGCAACTTTGACAAATATCACATGTCCTGACATGTGCATGTGCATCTTTAAAGAGTGTCGGCCAATAGTAACCAGCTCTAAAGATTTTGTGGGCTGTAGTGTCCCCTGAATAATGTCCCCCAGCCGGACCATCGTGTAATTTAGACATTACTTTCTCAGCATCCTCTTTCTCCAAGCATCTTAGGAGGACTCCATTGTAGTTCTTTCTGAATAATACGCCTTCTATGATTTGGTAGGAAGCTGATTTCAAAGGCAGAGCTCTCCTTTGTTTTGAACTCCAATTTTCTGGCAATAGCCCTGACTGTAAGTAATGCACAAGGTCTCTATACCAGGACTCAGGAGCTGTGAACAAAGGCCATACATCCATTACATGCAATTCGGCTTCATCTTCCCATGCTTGTTCTTCGTTGTTTCTGCTTCCAGTCATCAATTTGCATAATCATTGACCTTTCACTATAGAGGATGGCTTGAATTCAAGGTCATATTCTTGAAGAGATGTTACCCAGTTTCCCCTTCTTTCTCCTAACTCTTTCTGAATGAGAAGGGATCTTACAGCTGGGTAAGGGACTATTACCTTGGTTCGATTTTTTAATATGTAAGGCCTGAATTGCTTTACTGCCTTAAATACTACGTAAGCCTGCTTATCAATGGCTGGGTAGTTTAATTCATCCCCTTGAAGCCCAGTGCTCATGAAAGAGACTGGGAATTCATCACCCCCGTCCTCTTTTTGCGTAAGCACGGCTGCCAATGAATCATCGGATGCAAATGTGTACATAATAAAGTCTTTACCAAAGTCTGGACTTTTCAGGGAGGGAGCATGTGCAACATCAGTCTTGATTTTGCTGAAAGCATTCTTTTTGGTTTCATTCCACTTAAACTATGCATTTTGCTTGACCATCTGCTGCAGTGGCTTAACAGTCTGGGCAAAATCAGGCACAAACCTTCATACAAAATTTATTGTTCCCATGAAAGATTGCATTCCCTTTTTATTATGGGGCATAGGGATTTGTTCAATGGCCTTAATTCTTTCTGGGTCTATAGATATGCCTCTCTTTGAAACTATATGCCCCAGTAACTTGCCCTCTGTGACCGCAAAAACGCACTTCTTAGGATTGAGGGAAATGCCATATTTCTGGCAGCGTTCGAAAATTTGCTTCAGGTGGAATGCGTGCTCCCCTCTTTTCTTCAAAAATATTGTGATGTCATCAAGGTATACCACAACACATCGTCCAATCAGTCCATGGAAAGCTATGTCCATAGCTCTCTGAAATGTCGCTCCAGCGTTAATCAGTCCAAAAGGCATCCTTCTATAGGCAAAAGTCCCCCATTTAGTTCTGAACTTTGTCTTCAATCTATCTTCCTCGGCTACTAACACTTAGTTGTAACCAGAGAACCTGTCTAACAATGAAAACAATTCAGAACCGGAAACTAGCTGTAACAACTGCTCCATGGGAGGCACCGGATAGTTGTCTTTATCTGAGGCGTGGTTTAAGTTTCTAAAGTCCACACACAGTCTGATTTCTCCCAATTTTTTTCTAACTGGCACTAAATTTGACACCCGGTGCCCACTCAGAGTGTCTGACTTTAAAAATAATTCTAGCATCTAACAATTTCTTTACTTCGCTCTGGATTAGTGGCTCCAACTTTGGGTGCATCTTTCTTAACGGCTACTGATATGGCTTGACTCCCGCTTTAATAGGGACGATATGCTTGATGATGCTAGTGTCGTAGGTTTTCAAATCCTGGTACGTCCAGGAAAATACATCTTTGTACTGTTTAAACAAACTGATGAACTTATCCCTCTCGACTGGTGAACAACATTTGCCGAGGTTCACAAACTTAGGATCCGTTTCAGTCCCTATGTTTACCAGTTCGAACTGTACAGTTGAGCTGTGCGTCTTTACGTTCGCGGGTCTTCTGAACTTTTCATTCAAGTCAAACATCTTCTCTAACATTCTGACCCCTTTAGGAATGAAATTATCATATTTCATCTCAGCCTGATGTTCCTCATTGTCTATAATGGCTCCATTAAAGATCTCATCATTTGTCAAACACTCGATTATTTGCTGGTCATTATCAAATACTCACAAATTGGTGATCATGTCAGGTACTGAAGGCCTGAAAAGTAATTCAACAGAACATCTGTTATTAGTGGGTACCATCCTTGCGGCTGATGTGGCCAAAAGATCAGCGGCCGCATTTTTCATTCTTGGGATTGAAATAATATTGAATGCATGAAAACATTTAATCAAATCCCATACCTCGTTTTGGTAAGCTTTCAAGTGGGGGGAAACACAATGTATTTGATTTCTTATTTGCTTTACAACTATTTTCGAGTCCCCAAAAACTTTTAAATTACTTACCTTCAATTCCATCGCTTTCTTGAGTCCCTGCACTAGTGCTTCATATTCAGCTGTATTGTTAGTACATTCAAACTCTAATATACATGACAGGAAATGTTTATTCTTCTATGGATCAATAAGGACACATCTAGCCCATGACCCTTCTAATGTCTTTGAGCCATCAAAAAATAAAGTCCAAAAATAATTAACTACTGAAAATGAATCTATTCCTATTGCTAAGTCTACTATGTTACAGTCAATCTCATCAGCCTGAGAAAAACGAAGGAGATCAGGATGGGTGTTAGATGTGTCACTGGCCTCCTCCGCTTGATAGTTCCCTGGTTCCAGTTTGAGGAAATAGTTTCCCAACACAGGTACGACCGGCATATTCTCTCATCCAGTTGAGTAACATTGTAGTTCATGTGAGGTTCTCTCAAAACCTTAATCTGATTGGGACTTCCTTTGTACGGCAACCACAGGTGCGACCAATCTGAGGTGAAATATCCATTCAATTTAGCTTACCAATATCTGCTCACGACCAGGCCGTAAGCGTCTGGTATATCAGCCACCATGATGTTAATAACCTGGCATACTTTGTCATTTGATGCCAAACGGATTAGAACGTCCTCCATCTCACCAATTACCTTAACGTCTGTCCTATCTAATTGCACCACCCTCCATGTGGTTGGCTTAAACTGCCAATTAATTTTCTTACATACTGATACGGGCATGACATTAATTGACGCCCCTGAGTCTACTAGACAATTGTGAACGTTATGGTTAAAAATTTCAAATGTCAGGAGGAAGGGTGGCTGTTTAGTTTTAGACTTACCTTCAGTGCTAGCTTCTCCAATTTCTTCTTCATCCAGAGGTTGATTGTCAGCAGGACGCTCCTCTTCTGATGTTTCCAGTGCTTTCAACAACCTTTCTCTTTGTTGAGGTACTTTGCACATTTCAAACAGAGGAACGTTTGCCTTTATCTTTTTAAAATCTTCAACAACGTCATATTCTATTTGTTGTTTAATGGACTGAGATTTATCAGCATTCACCTTTTCTTTGTTTAGTTCAGGTAGCATTCTATTCAGCTTAGGATCTTGGCTGGTAATAGTGAATTCCAGAGTCTTATCAGCCACGGATTTATCTTGAAATTTCTTCCTGATATTTCTTTGCAGCCTTCTGATCTTTGGGAGTAAAAGACTGTCATTGCTAACCGTCCCTTGACTTCTAGTTGTCATGTTAGCCTCCCTGATATCTTTGTGTTTTTTAGTTATATCTTCTTCTGCATCGAGTAAGGAGACAGAACTCCATAATGCCATAGTCTCTTCTTCCTATTCCTTTGTAGAAGTAGAAGTAGCATTTTCTTTCTTTTCATCATCATCTTCTTCTATTAGTCTCGAATCCAACATCTGATTCATAACTAACGTCATTGAATTTATCCATTGTGGACAGTTCCTTTCGGAGTGAGGCTGCTGGTGGAAGGTGCAGAAATTTTCCATCCCTATCTCTGTCAGATTCATAGACGCAGTATTGTGAGGAGGAGGTTGGGACTGGTTGTTTTCCTCCCTTTTCTTATAATAAGGCCTGTAGAACTTTTGTGTTTCCTTCTCTTTTTCCAAGTCTATGATCTTATTAGACAAATTTTGCATCATTTTGGCCATACTTTCATAATCTGGTGCTTTCTCCTCTTTAGGCTTAGTGAACAATAAAGTTTTCCTTCTCTCTCCTGATTGTTCGGGGTAATCTTCAATACTCTCTCTTTCATCCTCCACCACTTCTACTTCTTCATAGGTTTCTGTCAGAGTAGGCTTGGCCCTACCTTTCACAAACATGGCCAGATCAGAACCCAAAGCTGAAGTATAGTATTCAATTAGTACTTTGTCTGAAGGCTTGTCTGTTTCAGAAAAGTTCTTAAGATATGCTGCGAACCTTTGTGTGAAACTGTGCACTTTTTCCTTTTTCTCTTTCTTCAGTGCACATAGTCCTTTCATAAGGGATGCGTGAGTCTTTTGAACTGCATACTTACTTCTGAAAATTCTCTCGAAAGTATCCCAATCCGGGATAGAATTAGCAGGCAACCCAAAGTACCAAGATGCAGCAGCTCCTTTGAGGGTATGCGTGAAAAGTCTGCACACTACATCTTCATGTTCCCTAGCCCTCAGACCTTCTATTTCCAAGTAGAAACTTTGTAGGTGATCATCCACTAGGATCTTCTCATTGGGGTCAAATTTAGGTAGTAACTTCTCAAAGGCTTGAGGTAGGTCATGCAAAGGGGGAGTCCGGTTTAGGGGTGACCTGGCTTTCCATGCAGGTGGTGGATTTGGTGGATTGGGAGGAGGTTGATTGGCGTTAACACCGGCCATGAGTTGAGGTGGAGAGTGAGGAGGTGAACCAATAGGGGTGTGAACAAGAGAAATGTAAGGGGTTTTTGGGCCTTCTTGATTCAAAGGTAGCTCAACTTCTTGCAAAGCAGTCTCTACAAGTTCTTCCCAGTCTCCAACCAACAATGAATCTTCTGCTATAGGATGATTTTTCTTCTTGTACTCTCTTCTAGGTAAGTCAAGGATAATTGGAAACCTTCCAAGCTTCTTTACGTATGCCCGAGTGTGTCTTCTTAGGTCATTAACTACTTCGTTACCAACAGCATATAGATGTTCTCTTTTTTCTTCTTCCGGAATTGGATTGCGCGGTCCACTACTTTCAGAACTGTAACCAGCGGAATAATCTTGGGAAAACTGGTTTCCTTGGCCAGCCATGCACTGGCGGCCCTCCTCCTAGCGCCAAAACTGTTGAGGCCTGGAAAATCGCAGGAGGCAACAGTAAGGGATTCTCCCCAATCGACGTTCCCAACTATCCCGTTGATTGTTTGGTATAGGGAATCCGTCTGGTTTGTGGTCCAGCTACCGTAGGTCAAGTAACAAAACAAAGGCTTTACCGGTTGCATCTCTATCCACCGAGTTTTGTGTTTTGACTTAAGATATGAAATGCAAGTGCCTAACTAAATGCAGGGTGATAAAGATGCCAGGAGCAGTCACAATGTGATGCGCAGGTTCTTACCTCTCGTCTTATGGCTCATAGGCATCCAAATCGCATACAACAAAAAAAACGGACCGACTCTCTAAACTATCCCTAGGGAGCAGAATTATCGTATTGGGTGAATAATACAATCAGTACATGCATTGTGAAATGTTTCAGATAGCTGAAACTTCCTTCTAAAACACATGAACACTCTAAAATATATTTCAACAACCAGATAGCTGATTATTTATGAACAAGCCACTATTACTCACCATGGAAACAACATCACAGAATAAACTTAAGAATATTCCAGCAAGAACATAGGTTCAGAAATTAGAACATTCTCACAGTTAAAGAGTCATAGCTGAAAACGAAATAGTTCCTCTTCACATTGCTCCTTTAAATACATGTGACACATTCCGTATTGCACCTCTTCCAGCAAGCAAAATTTGCAGTCTCTAATGTAAAACGAATTAGTTCCTCTTACAATAGATGATTTACAAAATTTTCCCTGGGAAAAAATCCCCTTCTCAGTTCCCCTTTCCCATATTTAACTAACCCTATAGAGTGTTTCATTTCCCCCCCAGACGCATGACCTTTCAACTTCTCGAATGCTTCACATTCCAATATTTTGTGTGCATGCAATCATGAACCACTTGGTAACTAATCCGTTTCTGCGTATTCATTATTCCAGCTTTTTTCTTCTATGGCCATGGTTCTCCATGGAGATTCCCTGAGCCTCAGTTATACCTCTGCCAGACAGTCCGTCTTTCTTCACGCTGTAGCATTTTGATCGTTCCTCCACGCTCACCTGCAATCGATTGACAAGCATCATCCACTGGGATTACGTTATAAAATATAATAGTCAGATCAACTCATGAAACGACCAGCCCGCAAGGAAGTCACCAAGCGCCGATACCACTACTTAGCCCATGGCGGGAAACTTACTGGAGGCTCGACAATACTTACATCGGACGGGTAGACTACTCCATAGGTGGGAAACACCATTAATCGAACGTCGGAAGGATGGTACGTCAGAAGCTGAAAGGATCTCCCAGCCAAAACGGTGGATGAGACAAAGGCTGAAGACAGGTGACAAGGGAAGGAGGAGGCTGAGTCAGACATCGGTAGATATTAGAATTGGAAGCCCAAAGGATCTCCTAGCCGCAACGGCGGACGAGTCAGGGCTATGGGAAAGCGACTTAAGGTTAACACGGATCAGACGTTGGGGAGATTTAAAGAGTCGGACGCTAAGACGATCCGAGAGCCACAACGGCGGCGAAACAGAAAACTCACATCTTTTGAACTGGAATTGAGAAGAGGCCCGATCGCAAGAAAAAATCAAGTCTTCAAACAGTTCTAAGGATCAGGCACATCTAGGTTCGTTCTTACTCCGAAAAGGCAACTCTGAGGAACAAAGATTTCCTTTTTTTTTTTACCAGTAAACCATACATCCACGACTCAAATCGAAACTCAACACGGCATAAATAAGCTGGATGACATCCATCTTCAAAGTGAAATGAAAGGAAGACAAGCTCGCGAGGCTCAGGAATTTAACGATCAAACCAAACAAAAAGATGAGGAGGGGCCCCGAAAATAAAATTAAAATTGGGTAGAAAAGTTGCGGCAGCAACAAGATGTAAGGACTGAATGATTCTATCATGGCTAAAGGATTAAGTTCCTCCCATGTTAGATGTGAGTGTTGGCCATTCTGTCAAGTAGGATGGATGTAAGGGCTACTGCCATTCTGGGAATGGAGGCACCTAGTCAGTTACCAGGAAAACTCAGTCTAGGACTAAGAATCCATTCTGATGTGATAGAGGGATGTGTTCCCACTTGATCAGATGTAAGGGTTAAACCATTCTGTCATGGCTAAAGGATTAAGTTCCTCCCATGTCAGATGTGACTGTTGGCCATTCTGTTGAGTAGGACAGATGTAAGGGAAACTGCCATTCTGGGAATGGAGGCACCTGGTCAGTTACCAGGTAGCTCAGTCTAGGACTGGGGGCCATTCTGATGTGATGATAGGATTAGTTCCTACATGATCAGATGTGAGTGCACGCCCTTTTGATGCAATGTGTTTACACATGGTCGAATGTAAGTGCAAAACCTTTCTGACAAGATGAGGTTAGATATAAGTGCTGATCCATTCTGGCATGATGTGTTTACACATGGTCAGATGTGAGTGATGTGCCTTTCTGATAAGATGAGGTCGGATGTAAGTGCAGTTCCTTTCTGACAAGATGGGGTCGGATGTAAGTGTAGAGCCTTTTCGATGCGATGTGCTTGCACATGATCAGATATGAGTGCTGATCCTTTCTGACAAGATGAGGTCAGATGTGAGTGCTGGGCCTTTTTGACAAGATGCAGTCAGATGTGAGTGCTGGGCATGCCTTTTTGACAACATGTGGTCAGATGTAAGAGCTGGGTGGGACATTTTGACTTAAGTGTCAGATATAAGCACTGATGAAGACCTAAATCAAGGGTAGGCCTACAAGATTGACTCTATAGAACTTCCTGTGATGAGAAGAATCGAGATAGCAGATGATGATCCAGACTTGATGATAATCTAGATCAAGTGATCCAGATGAGATGATCCAGACTTGATGACGATCCAAATCAAGTGATGATCCAGTTGTGATGATGATCCATATCAATTGATCCAGATATGATGATGATCCAGACTTTATGACGATCCAGATCGAGTGATGATCTAGCAATGATGAGCCAATATTCATTATGATGCAGATCCTATGATGAAGAAGACTTGAAGAAGAAGATGACTTGAAGACTCAGAAGAATCAAAGATGAAGAAGACTTGAAGACAAAGAAGACTTGAAGACTAAATAAGAATTGAAGATGATGAGATGATCCAGTTGATGCAGAGAAGAAGACCAGTGCTGAAAATTGTGTCGAAAGAATACCTTCCTAGTTAAAAGGGAGTGTTGATGTATTTGTAACTTCAGAACGTATTCATCTATGTATCTTATGTCTTGTAACTCGATGTTTATTCCAGGATGTATCTATTATGTAATTGAGTCATGTTGTCATGCCCCAATGTTCCGATCGAGAGGATCAATAATGTAAACAATTTAGGTCAAGTCATTGTGGGTAACCCTCTAATTGTCTAAGGGTTAAAGTCCCCGCAGTTCTAGGGAATTAGGATTATTAGACTCTCCTAGTAGAGGTCGGACCTAGTAGGGTTTTAGTCATGCCAGGATTAGTATAAATAGAGAATTGGAGTCTCTATTTAACACACAACTCATACACACTCAAGTGTAGTGCATAGTTGAGGAAAGAGAAGACACTAGGGCTAGATAAGAAGAAGGTTACTGCTGCCGGGAGATCACTTACTGTATTGGGATTTTCTATTTTGGTGCTGATTCTATCTCTGAGGAAGTTGCGGGGTTTTCTCCAATTATGGTTTCCCCAAGGAAAAACACTTTGTTCATTGTCTCTTGTGTATGATTTTTGTGCTTGTTATTCTCTTAGTTAAAGATCCTAATAATGCTAGCTTAATGTTGAAAAACTAACATGGTATCAGGGCTAACCTGAGAACAAGACACTGTGTAGCTATGAGAACTAGGGATTCCTAGTTTGTGGATATTCCTCCATATATTTTCAGCAAAATTAAGGTGGAATAACTCTCCTCCTTAGAGCGCATCTTTCTGTCGAAGCAGAATCCAATTCTGAGGTTTTTTAGTTTTGGACCCGACACTACTGCCGAAAATTAGGGATTTTCACAGAAGAGGAATTTTTTCGTGATCCCACAGCTAGATTGATCTCCTCCCCAAAATTGAAGTTAGGGATAAATTTCAAGGCATTTGGGTGGACAGAACTCCAAAAAAGAAAAACCCTAATTTGCTCTTGATCCAGCACTGCAAGATTTCAGCTCCAAATCTAGATCCAACATCTTGACCTAGTAAGATCTAAATATTTTGTATTTCCATTTGAAGTTCTTAGTTAAGATGTCTGATCATACCAAGCTTGATGAAAATCTTGAGGGAGCTGATAACTTCCGAGCCTGGAAGTATAGGATCTCGCTGGTCCTAGAAGAAAATGAGTTGGACTCCTACATCCATGAGGAGGTTCCAGTTCCAGAGGGAGATGAGGCTAAGTCCTTGCATAAGAAGAAGTTGGTTATTGTAAAGAGGATCATTGCTGATTCTATCAAGGATCACCTTATCCCACAGGTGTCTTCCCTCAAAACACCTAAAGCTATGTTTGATGCCCTAACCAAATTGTTTGAAGGGAAGAACATAAACCGGAAGATGACTCTGAGGAATCAACTGAAGAATGTGAAGATTTAGAATGCAGAGACCATCTAGTATTACTTCACAAGGGTTTCTTAGATCAAGGAACAGTTAGAAGCAATAGATGAAGAAGTGGAGAATGCAGAAATTGTGATGACCACCTTGAATGGTCTCCCTAGGACATGGGACTTTTTCATTCAAGGGATCTATGCTAGAAAGAAGTTATTCAAGTTCAGTAGACTGTGGGAAGAATGTTCTCAAGAAGAAGCTCGGATAGTAGCTCGAGAAGAGAAGATGGGAAGTGAAGATCAAGCTCTCACAGTACAATCCAGGTAACCCAGATCCAACCATCACAGAAGTAAGTAGTCTCATCACAAGAATAACTCTAGAAAGCCTAGAGATAGGTCTAAGTTTATTTTCTATACATGTGATAAAAAAGGACACATTGCTAGAGATTTTCCTAAGAACAAAAGTATCTATCACAAGAAGAAAGGAAGCAAGAGAAGACATCATGCTCATGCTATAGAGGATGATGAACCTTCATCAAAGAGAACTAGATATGAAAGTGAAGATTCTTCAAGTGAGGATGAATATGTTTTGATCTCCAATCTCATAGGAAACATTACTCATGGAAGTGATGATTGGCTTATTGATAGTTGGGCCTCCAAACATATGACTGGATTCAAGGAATCCTTTATGAAAGTTTCAAAACATGAATCACCTCACAAGGTGAAGCTAGGAGATGACTACCAATATACAATAAAGGGTAGTGGGGAAACTTCTTATAAGCTAGACTCTAGAAAGTCTATAACAATGAAGGAAGTATTGTTTGTGCCAGGATTCAAGAAGAACCTTCTCTCCATATCAGCATTGGATACAAAAGGAATGAGGCTTGCATTCATAGATGGTCAAGTCATCATGTGGCCAAGAGGAAAGACTATTGATGATGTGGTGGTGATTGGAGAACAATAAGGAGGTTTGTGCACATTGAAGGGCCATCCAGAACAAGCCTTGGTCCATGACATAGTAGAGCCAAGTGAACTTTGGCATAGAAGGCTTGCACATGTGCATTACAGAGCACTACCTCTTGCAAGCAAAGCTATTGAAGGTCCTCTAGAAATACAAGCAAAACATGACGGGGTCTACAAAGGATGTGCAAAAGGGAAGAACACAAAGAAGACATTTCCAAGTAGAAAAAGCAAAGCAAAAGGAATCTTGGCAATCATCCACTCCGATGTATGCGCTCCTATGTCATCAAGCTCACTAAGCAGGTATGCATATTATGTTTCTTTTATTAATGATTTTTCTAGGAAGACATGGGTTTACTTCATGAAGAACAAAGACGAAGTATTCAAAAAGTTCAAGGGATTCAAAGCCTTGATCGAGAATAACACTGAAAAGAATATCAAGACCTTTTGATCAGATAATGGAAGAGAATTCACTTCGAATGAATTCAAAGAGATATGTAAAGAATTAGGGATTAAGAGGGAGTTGTCCACTCCTTATAATCCATAATAGAATGGTATTATGGAATGGAGGAACAAAACTATAATGGAAGGTGCAAGAGCTATGCTTCATGATCAAGATCTTCCTATGCATATTTGGGCTAAAGCTGCAAGAAAAGCGGTGTATGTACATAACCATACTCCACATAGAGTACTTGAGAACAAGACTCCTAAAGAAGTCTTCTCTGGAAAGAAACTAGAAGTCAGCCATCTCAGAATATTCAGTTGTCTTGTGTACATACACATTCCAAAAGAGAAGAGAACAAAATTAGATCCTTCAGAAAAGAAGGGTATATTTGTGGGATACTTTGAAATCTCGAAGGCTTACAAAATCTATTTCCCAGGATACAAGAAGATTGACATCAACAGGGATGTGACATTTGATGAAGACACATCATACAACAAATCTAGAAAGAGACCTGCTGAAGAACCTGAAGAAGCCGAAGCACCTAGAATTCATGATACAACCGTGAATGAAGAAACTCAAGAAGAAGATTGAGAATATGAAGAACCACAAAGACCTGCAGATCCACCTCTGGAGAAGAATCCTCATAAGAGGAAACCTGCTTGGGTATGTGAAATTATCCAAGGTGCAGAAAGGTATGGGCCTCTAGAAGAGAATCATAGAGAAATAAAGAGGACTAGATCCTGCTCTGGGTATGTAGCCTTACTATGTGATTTCATTGATAAAGAACCTTCCAGTCATGAAGAAGCGGCAGAACGAAAAGAATGGAAGGATTCTATGATTGAAGAGTACCAATCGATCATGAATAATGATGTTTGGGATGTTGTCCCAAGACCAGAAGGGAATTTAGTTGTAACTTCCAAATGGATCTACAAGATCAAGCATGCTGCAAACAGTAGCATTGAAAAATATAAGGCAAGATTTGTGGCTCAGAGTTTCTCTTAGAAAGAGGGAATAGACTATGAACCTTTGCACCTGTAGCCAGATACACTTCCATCAGATCAGTAGGAGCACTCTGGCTGCAGTAATGAAATGGAAGATACACCAGATGGATGTCAATACTGCCTTCTTGAATGGTTTAGTGGAAAAGGAAGTGTATGTAGAACAACCACTCGGTTTTGAGACATATGGCAAAGAGTCTCATATATGTAGATTGCATAAATACCTGTACGGTTTGAAATAGGAACCCAAGACTTTGTACGGAATAACTGACATCTTTCTATCCAATTTGGGCTTTACCAAAAGTAAAGCAGATTCCAACCTTTACTACAAGGTTGAATATGGCAACCCAGTGATGCTTCTACTATATGTAGGTGATCTATTTGTGACAGGTATGGATGGGTTGATTACTGATATGAAGAGAAAGCTTGCTGTTGAGTTCGAAATGAAGGAATTGGGTATGATGCATTATTTTCTAGGTATGGAGGTGTGGCAGAGTGCAGATGGAATCTTCCTTGGACAAGGGAAGTATGCAGTAGAGATCCTGAAGAAGTTTGGGATGATGGATTGCAAGGCTATGGCCACACCTATGGCATCCACCTAAAGCTATTGAGTGATGCTTCAATAGAGATGGTTGATGCTATGATGTATCGTCAGATGATTAGGTCCTTGATGTACCTAACAAACATGAGACCAGACATTCGCTTTGCTGTGAACACCTTGAGCCAGTTCTTGACAGATCCAAGAAATGTTCACTTGATTACTGCAAAGCATATTCTGAGATACCTGAGGGGTACAGTTGATTATGGGCTCAAGTACGATGCACTTGAGAAAATTCACCTGGAGGGTTATGTTGATTTAGATTGTCTAGGCAGTGCCATCGATAGGAAGAGTACCTCAGGATGTTGTTTCAGTATGGGATCAGGTGTGATCTCTTCGTTTAGCAAGAAGCAATCCTGTGTGGCACTGAGTACAACTAAAGCAGAGTAGGTCACAACTTGTTTATCTAGTTGTGAGCTAGTATGGCTGAGGAAACTACTATTTGGTTTATTTGATCTCCAGTTGGATGCTACTTGTATACATTGTGACAACAAGAGATGAGTGAAGTTGTTAGAGAATCCAATGTTCCATGACAAGTCGAAGCATATCGAGATCAAGTATCACTATATCAGGCATATGGTGTAGAGGGGAGCAGTGAAGCTACAGTATGTTGTGAGGGAGGAATAGATAGTTGATTTATTGACAAAGCCATTGGCTAGGCTGAATTTCAAGTACCTCAGGGAGAAGCTTGGTGTTCTCTAGATCGAGGTTTCCTCCAAGGGAAAGTGATGAGACCCATATCCATTTTGACATGGTGAGAGGATTGGTTCCTTCCACAATCAGATGTAAGGGCTGAGCCATTCTATCATGGCCAAAGGATTTAGGTTCCTTCCATGTCAGATATGAGTGTTGGCCATTATTGGAATAGATGTAAGGGCAACTGCCATTATTGGAATGGAGGAACCTGGTCAGTTACCAGGAAAACTCAGTCTAGGACTGAGAAGCCATTTTGATGTGATAGAGGGATGTGTTCCCACTTAATCAGATGTAAGGGATGAACCATTCTGTCATGGCTAAAGGATTAAGTTCCTACCATGTTAGATGTGAGTGTTGGCCATTCTGTCGAGTAGGATAGATGTAAGGGCAACTGCCATTCTAGGAATGGAGGCACTTGGTCAGTTACCAGGAAAACTCAGTATAGGAATGAGAAGCCATTCTAATGTGATAGAGGGATTTGTTCCCACTTGATCAGATGTAAGGGATGAACCATTATTTCATGGCTAAAGTATTAAGTTCCTCCCATGTCAGATGTGAGTGTTGGCCATTATGTTGAGTAGGACAGATGTAAGGGCAACTTCCATTCTAGGAATGGAGGCACCTGGCCAGTTACAAGGTAGCTCAATCTGGGACTGGGGGCCATTCTAATGTGATGATAGGATTAGTTCCTACATGATTAGATGTGAGTGCATGCCCTTTCGATGCGATGTGTTTACACATGGTCGAATGTAAGCGCAGAGCCTTTCTGACAAGATGAGGTCAGATATAAGTGCTCAACCATTCTGGCATGATGTGTTTACACATGGTTAGATGTGAGTGTTGTGCCTTTCTGACAAGATGAGGTCAAATGTAAGTGTAGTTCCTTTCTAACAAGATGGGGTCATATTTAAGTGCAGATCCTTTTCGATGCGATGTGCTTGCACATGATCGGATATAAGTGCTGAGCCTTTCTGACAAGATGAGGTTAGATTTGAGTGTTGGGCCTTTCTGACAAGATGCGGTCAGATGTGAGTGTTGGGCATGCCTTTCTGACAAGATGTGGTCAGATGTAAGAGCTGGGCAGGCCATTCTGACTTAAGTGTCAGATATAAGCACTAATGAAGACCTACATGAAGGGTAGGCCTACATGAGTGACTCTGTAGAACTTCCTGTGATGAGAATAATTGGGATAGAACCATTATGAGATAGCAGATGATGATCCAGACTTGATGATGATCCAGATAAGGTGATCCAGATGAGCTGATCTAGACTTGATGATGATCCAGATGAAGTGACGATTCAGTTGTGATGATGATCCAGACTCGATGATGATCCAGATCAAGTGATCCAAATGTGATGATGATCTAGACTTGATGACGATCCAGATTGAGTGATGATCCAGACTCGATGATGATCCAGATCAAGTGATCCAAATTTGATGATGATCCAGACTTGATGACGATCTATATTGAGTGATGATCCAGCAATGATGAGCCAGTATTCATTATGATGCAGATCCCGCGATGAAGAATACTTGAAGAAGAATATGACTTGAAGACTCAAAAGAATTGAAGACGAAGCAGACTTGAAGACAAAGAAGACTTGAAGACTAAAGAAGACTTAAAGATGACGAGATGATCCAGTTGATGCAGAGAAGAAGACCGGTGCTGAAAAATGTGTCGAAAGAATACCTTGCTAGTTAAGAGGGAGTGTTGATGTATTTGTAACTTTGAAAAGTAATCATCTATGTATCTTATGTCTTGTAACCCGATGTTTATTCCAGGATGTATCTATTAGGTAATTGAGTCATGTTTTCATGCCCCAATGTTTCGATCGGGAGGATCAATAATGTAAAAAAGTCAGGGAAATTCATTTTGGGTAACCCTCCGATTGTCTAAGGGTTAAAGTCCCCGCAGTTCTAGGGCACTAGGGTTATTAGAATCTCCTAGTAGAGGTTGACCCTAGTAGGGTTTTAGTCATGCTGGGATTAGTATAAATAGACAACTGGAGTCTCTATTTAACACAAAACTCATACACACTCAAGTGTAGCCCATAGTTGAGGAAGGAGAAGACACTGGGGCTAGATAAGAAGAAGGTTACTACTGTTGGGAGATCACTTAATGTATTGGGATTTTCTATTTTGGTGTTGATTCTATCTCTGAGGAAGTTGTGGGGTTTTCTCCATTTATGGTTTCCATGAGGAAAAACACTGTGTTCATCGTCTCTTGTGTTTGATTGTTGTGCTTGTTATTCTCTCAGTTAAAGATCCTAATAATTATAGCTTAATGTTGAAAAACTAACATTGATACCATACTCATCTGTACCCTTTAGGTACCTCACTGTATGCTTTGCAACCATTAGCTAAACATGTCTCAATGTGTTCATAGCAAAGAAATTATCTGGTCTCATATTTGTCAGGTATATCAAGGAATAAAGCAGATGATACATTATGGCATCAACCGTCTTTGATGAAGCATCACTCAATAGCTTCATGTTCAATGCCATAGGTGTGGTCATGGAATTGTATTCCATCATCTTGAACCTCTTCAGGATATCTACTGCATACTTCCCTTGTTCGACGAATATTCCATCGACATTTTTCCACACTTCCATGCTTAGAAAATAGTGCATCGACACATAATAGGAGCATCACTGGACTTCCACCTTCATCCTTGAAGCAAAGGTTTGAATCCACTTTAATCTCAGTAAAGTAATCTATCCATCCTGTTGTACCATGTTGAACATCACTATCTTCTGCAATCACTCCCTCTAAAGCGGAGCATCATGCTCCCTCCATCTTTTGTACTCTGTGCGCTGAAACATTCTTTATCGGAGTGACAAGTAGCTTAGTTTGCTACTAATATTCTATCTTGAACTTTTTCAAAATTTCTTCTCACATCCATCTATGAGCTTGTCATCCTCTATCAACCTTGTAGCAAAGGTTCATATCTTCATCAAGCTCCTCATGTATGGGTTATCCCATGGGTGTCTTCTGAGCTCGTACAAGGCCTTCTTACATTTGCACACATGATTCTTCCTGTTAAGTATATTTCTAGTGGATGCAAATGTCTCTTTGTAGTCTATGCCTCGTGCTACGAATATTGCCTTGTATTCCATGATGTTTCCATCTACTGCATGATGGAACTACAAAATTCTCTTTAGGTATCAATACTGTAACCTAAACATCATTCTTCTTGAACTAGTCTTCCCTTTCTTCTTGGTTACTTCTTCATCATTGGAAGGTTCTGCATCAATGGTGTCACTACATTCGCCATAGTATTATTCATCTTGAACTGTCATTACTTGTTCTTTGGAACAAGTCTCATCCTTATTTTCTTATAGGTGATTATGTACGCGATCTTTCCTACAAGTCAAATGCATTTGTATGGTTAGAAACATTTCATAAGGAATATTCATACTGGAAAATTCTTATGCATAAATATATGATCATGCAACTACTTTATCCAATACAACATCCATCCATATCTTACGAAAAATTTCTAGATGCATTCCATCTCTACCAAGACAATATTGATATTGTGCACTAATCCAATATGTCAGCAAAGAGGCTTCATTCTAGATAAGTATAAATGGAGAGTTGTATAGCACCATGAGCTACTTACCCATTACATACATATTAGTAGTATATTGAAAACATTCTATCATGCATAATACATGAACTAAATATAAAAAAATGCATAATAAAACAATATCATGAAATGACAATTGAATACTTATCTTTATTTGTTTCGTAGGTAGACTCCTTCTTGAGCCTTTAGCTTCATCATCTTCTTCATTCATAATAGAATCATTTCTTATCCAAATGCTAATATGGATAAGAGGTTCTTCAAGATTTTAGCTCTTCGTATTGCTCATTGCTTGAGGGATCTTCTTTGGATGGTGAGAGCTTAATCTTCAGTTTCTCCCATCTTCTCTTCTCTTATTATGAGTTGAGCTTCTTCTTCTTCCCAGAGTCTGATGAAAGTCATCACTTCCTTTTGGAATACATTCCTCACATGGATGAATCCCATGATCCTAGGAGGCCAATCAAGGAGGTTATCACAACTTCTACATTCTCCACTTCTTCTTTTACCACTTCAAGATATTCTTCATTCTGGATCTTCACATTCTTCAACTGTTTTCTCAAAGCCATCTTCTGATTTATGTTCTCCCCTTCAAATAGATTGGTGAAGGAATAAAAAATCTTCGGTGTCTTTAGGGAAGACACTTGTGGTACAAGCTGGTCTATGATTGAATCATCAATTATCTTCTTGGCCTTGACCAAGTTCTTCTTGTGTAAGGCTTTGACCCTCATCTCCCTCTGGAACTGGAACCTCTCTACTCATGTAGGTGTCCAATTCATTTTCTTCATAGAGATCATATGCTTCCATGCTTGGAAGTTGTCAACTTCATCAAGCTGATGTGATAGATCACTTTGAAATGAGAACCTCAAATGAAAATAGAAAAATATTAGATCTTACCGATTTGAGGTGTCCATCCCGGTTCTGGAGCTGGCTGATCTAGGGTTTGTCAGAGAAACCCTAATTTTCAAAACTTGGAATATTTCAGATCTGATTGGATAGAAATATATATCTCTTCAATTTTAGATATCCAATGTACTCCTTTTCTAAAAATAGTGGAGGGAAGCTCCCGGAACAGGAAGCCCTAGTTTTCCAATTTCTCCTGTAGAAATGTCTGTTACTGTTTCTATGGTATCTTTGAAATTAATGCTCCTGTATATATAAAAATTCACACTGAGGTATAGTTACATTCCCCTATTCCAAAACCATAGTTTTCATTAGAATTGGTTTCCCCAATTGGGACTTATGATCATTTACCAAGGTGACCTGTTGCAGGACTATTCAGAACAGAAACGTTGTACGGACTACCACATGTCACTGTTTCATCTTCTGGGTCTGAAATTCACACCAAATAAATTAAATTCTATTCCCTTTCTATAACATCTTCATAAATTTCATTTGGACATTTGTATCCCAAGATATAGCAATTCTCCCCAGGTGACCTATTTAGGGATGAATCCGGGAAGAGGCTAGAACCCTAACATGGAGGGATAATATCTCCTAGGATATAGCCAATTTGAGGCTTAATTTTGGACACAGTGTAAACCAATATCTTATATTGAGCATCTACAATTTTCAGCTCCTGATACTTTGTCAATCTCAGGATATAGCGAATGTACAAAAACTTAGCAGTTTTAGTATTTAGGGTTTTTCTAGCTCGGGGTGAAACTAGGGTTTGACTTTCTCGGAGTTTCACCCAACTAAAAATATTGATCCAGGTCTCTAAAATTTGATTTTTATGAGGAGAACATTTCTATTCTGGGCTCACTCAAAAATTTCTCTTCTGTAAGAAGTCCTAATTTCCCACACCAAAACTTAAAATGCTCAGAATCAAATTTTGCTTCAATAGAAACATGCGCCCTTCAATGGAGAGTCAGGCTAGCATAATTTTGCTGATGGATTGTGGAGAGAGACCCAAAAAGTAAGAATCCCTAGCTTCTACAGCTGCAAAATGTCTTCTTCTCAGGTTAGCTCTAATACCATGTTATATTTTTATCATTCAAGCTAGCATTAT
Source organism: Pseudotsuga menziesii (assembly GCA_001517045.1). Lineage (NCBI taxonomy): Eukaryota > Viridiplantae > Streptophyta > Pinopsida > Pinales > Pinaceae > Pseudotsuga > Pseudotsuga menziesii. Next base: position 137,282 of record LPNX010135769.1, on the reverse strand, counting down.
GATCTTAGGATCTTTAACTGAGAGAATAACATGCACAACAATAAAACATAATAGACAAGAGACACAAAGAATTTTCCTTGGGCAAACCATAAAGGAGAAAAACATGCAACTTCCTCAGAGATAGAATGAGCACCAATGGCAGCAGTAAAACCTGAAAACATAAAGATGATCTCCACAGCTTCTATCTCTCTCTCTCGCTTGAGAGAACTTCTCCTCTCTCACTCATGCACCCCAATGAGTGAGTGTGTGTGTGATAAATAGAGAGGGTCACTCTCTATTTATATTCTTTTTTTCACTTGAAACCCACTCCAACATGTCGACCTCACTTAACAATTACTTACTAGAGCCGACATCTCTAGGAGTGTCTAATAACCCTAGTGCCCCACAACTTGTGGGGACTTTGCCTCCTCCGACAGACAAGGAGGTTTATTCTTAACACAATGGTGGGGATTATTTATCTGACTTATAATGAATCACCTAGGGTTACCCACAATGACTTGACATAACTTGTTACATTATAGAAAATCCCAATAGGAGCATCGAGGAATGACATCACTCAAATACATTATAGACACATCCTGGAATAAAAATCGGGGTAAAATAAATAAGATATACAAATGAATACATTCCCAAGTTACAAATACATCAACAAAATATGGGTGCGGGGTCTTTTGCAGTATGTGCAGACTGTTTTTGTAGGAACACTAGAAATTCTCACTACCAAATGTCAAATGTCACTAGAAATTCTCAGAAGAGGTGATCCAACCTTATGCCAAAGATCAGTTGAGATTGACATTCGAAACCAAAACGTAGAAATTAAAATGGTAAAAATAAACGCAGAAGGTTTTTCATAGATCAAGGCTCAGCAGCCGTTAGATCAAAAACCGACTGTGGAGATTGAGTGTTGTGATGGGAATTATCCCACATTAGTGGTGCGAGAGACCTTTTATGTGGTTATATACGCCAGTGTTTTATATGTGTTGCAACGCATAGTGCAAAGGTATCGTGGGGGCTCAAGGTGTTTGGACTCCACGAGAAGATCACTAGCACTAGTACATTTTGATCCAAAATCCGACGGCGCGTGGATTTATTTTTTTAAAATCACAATGATACATTTTTTTTTGTAAATGTGACCACAAGCGTCGGTGAAGCGATGGATATTCTCATAATCGTCGGTTAAGAGACGGCACGCTATTAAGCGTCGCTTAAACGACGGATGAAGCGACGGCAACTTCCCAAAATAACCAATTTTTTTATTATACATCCATTTTAGTCATCGCTTAAGCGACGGAAACTTCCTAAAATAGTCATTTTTTTTATTATACATCTATTTTAGTACCGAAATAGGGAGGGAATTTATGTGTCGGCGCTACTAAAACAAGGTTTTTATGAATTAAAAGTAGCGGAGATAGCTAAACACGGTAGGAGCACAGGCCATAGAGACATGGATGGCGCAGTAGCAAAGTGGTTAACCCCCATTTGGAACCACCAGCAAAGGCAATGGAAACTAAGGCAGCGGAGGAATTGGCAGAGCTAGCAGCGTGCCAAAGTTTTGAGTTCCCTTAAGCAAGCACCTAAAGTTTTCTGCATATCTCTCCAAAATAAGAATAGGGCATCTTACCTGGCACTTCGTGTATCAATCCGCCTCCCTCTTTTGCAATTTCATTGAATCACCCATGCCTCCAAATCAATTCATCAGATTGTGAAGGATGGTGTCAGTCTCAACTGACCGAATTGCAGTAGAAGCTTAGGTCATACTTCAAAGGAAGGATTGGAGTGCTCGTTTTAAATTGTTTTAAATTGAAGATGCAACTGACGTTAAGTGCTTATGAGAAAGGATGGTGTAGTAGCAAAGTGGTTAACCCCGTTTGGAACCACCAGCAAAGGCAATGGAAACTAAGGCAGAGGAGGAATCGACAGAGCTAGCAGCGTGGAAAAGTTCTGAGTTCCCTTAAGCAAGCACCTAAATTTTTTAGGTAAAAGTGAAATTGATGAAGAATTAGACACTATCCGATGAATTTATAGGATCCTTTTGCAGTTTTAGAGTTTTTGCAAGGTTTTAGGGCAGGTTTTTTTGAGGTTTTTGTGAAGATGGCAGCTTCATGCTTTTCAATGGCGACTACCCAAGTGCTGCCTTCATTAGAAGCAACAGCAGTAATAGCTTTAGGAAGAGGTTCAACATGTCTGAAGGCTCCTTGTTCAAGGCTTCCTATGATGGCCTTGCCAACGGCTGCCCCTTGTCATTCAGGGATATCCCATTAACGGCTTCCCCTGAGACAATTATCTTCTGTTGTAAATGACTGTCATCTCATGCTTAATTTCTTCTACAGCTTTGTACATGTAGGCTGAAAATATTTTTTGTTCCAGGGATGTATTGTGGGAATTTCTTTTTAGATTTTCAATATATGATTACACGGAACACTTAAAATGCCTAATGGGTGCAGGTAATTTATGATAGGTCCACCGGGCGAAGCAGAGGATTTGCATTTGTTACAATGAGCACCGTTGAAGAGGCTGAAGCAGCTTTAAAAAAGTTCGATGGATTTGTAAGTGAGGGAATGTATTCATTCCTGGATTTGTTTACTTGTCTCATATTTTCATATAGGGATCAATTTAAGCATTGTTTTCTAAATCTTATATTTTCAGGCAATTGATATGAATCCTTAACTAGTGTTCTAGAAAATTTTATATTCTTATTGTCTTAGATTGGAAGAAAATAAACTTAATCAGATTGATAACGATGTGAGCAAACGTGTTCTTAAGCACTATAAGTAAAAGCAAGAAAATAAGGTCTGCAGCTTCTTGTGTTGGTTGTTCCATTGTTAGCAGTTTTGTGACTAGACTGGGTTGGTTGGCCTTATATCAATGCAGGAAATAGGTGGGCGCAATCTGAAGGTCAACTTTCCAGAGATTCCTAGAGTACCAGATGGGTTTCCTAGATCACCAACTGGAGGGAGGCCCGCAAGGTCACCTAGTTTTGGTGGCTATGTTGACAGTCCACACAAGGTGTATGTTTGTAATGTTGCATGGAGTGTAACCTCAGAATCTCTTAAAGAGGCATTCAACACAAAAGGGAATGTGTTGGGTGCAAAAGTTATACAGGATTGTGAAACAGGAAGATCGCGAGGGTTTGGATTTGTTTCTTACTCGTCAGAAGCTGAAGTAGAGGCTGCATATTTTGTTGACTAAAAGGGATCACTCATATGATTTGCAGACAAGGAGACCTGCCCAACTTGTAAACAAGGAGACCGATTACACCCCACTTTCCAATGAGAAGAGGGATGACAAATTTTGGACGTGAGCCAGCTACAAAAATGGTAAGCCAAAACCTTGTTTGGTTCAGAAACCCTGATAGGGATTTTGATTTAAGATTGCATATTTTGTTGACTAAAAGGGATCCAACACAAATCATTGAAAAACATGCACAAATAGCTTGGGATTAAACTAGGAAACTATAAACAATGTCATTGATAGCACTATTCTTAGACCAATTTTATGGGTTACAAGCCTTGTTGTCAGTGCTCATCTATAGACAGACCAGCAGAACACACAATTTACTATAATATTTTTCATTTTCCTTATTTGCTAAAATGTTCTTTATGTTCGCCAAATTTTATAAAAGCCTCTATAGAACATTCATACTTGTGGACCATTTTCCTTGGGGCATATGACTGATCAGCTGTATTCATAGCTTGCCAATGAACTTATCATCTCCATGCGTTGTGATGCAATGTTAATCATTTGATCCAAAAAGTCATCTCTGCTATCATCAGATGCTACAAATTATATTATAGGCACTGAGAAGAAACATTTGAAACCTCGATCACATCAACAGAGTCCTCAAAGCTTTTGTTGCAGATCTCTTAAAGGGAAGAAACACTTCTTTCCTATGTATGACTAAAGAGATCAATTAGCTTGCTCAAATTACTGTTTATCAACCGAAGCTTGTTCAGAAAGTAAATTATAGTCTTGCTATTGTTAAATTCAACATGAGATGTCATTCTCAGGAACCAAACCCTTCTCCAGCATCTTATTGATGAGTAATTCTGCTTCAAAGTTCTTATTTTCTTTGCAAAGCTCTCTGATTAAGGCCGTATATGTTTTAACATTTGGTTCAAAACCATTTTCCTCCATTGATTTTAGTTGCTTAAGGAATCTTTCAGTTTCTCCATCCTCAATAAGGCCATCAATTAGCATTGTCCACGTCCCTTCATCAGGACTATAACCACTTTGGAATACATTCCCAAACAACCTTTCTGCTTCTTGCGCCTTGCCTTCTTTGCAGAGTCCATGAATCACAGAATTGTACAAAGACAGGCTTGGTTCATAACCATTTTCAACCATTCTATCCAAAAGCTCCAGAGAATAGATGCAGTTTCCCTGTTTACAGTGCACATTAATTAGAGATGTATAAATTACTTCATGAGGACAGAGGCCTCTGTCTTGCATATTTTTTATCAGCTGATCTTCCTCTAGGAGTATGCCACCCTTACATAATCCTGCAATTAAGGCACTATAAGTATCTACAGTAGGCTGACAATACTTCTCCATCATTTTGTCAAGAAGCTTGAATGCAAGATCAATGTTTATTTCATGTGGCATTCCATCCAGGGACTGAATTTCATCTAAGCTACCATGATCTGAACTGCCTATTGCATCCTCATCAGGAATCACGTTCCTTTTTGTATTTTGTTTTCTTGAACTATACCACTCATAAGCACGCAATAAGTTCGATAATTAGGCTGGCATCCCTCATCAAACATCTTACTTAATAGATCAAAAGCATGATCCATCCTGCCTAATTTGATGTTGCCATCAATTAATGATGTGTAAGTATTCGAGATGCAAAGAGAATTACAAGAAATGGCGGCCAAAGCTGAAGAATCTGTCTTCATCCCAGGAATCCAGTAATTACTACAGTATACTTATCTTCCATTTATATAGTTTTGCATTTGACTGCAAGTTCAGTAGTACTTCGACTTCTGTGTTTGTGTTTTCTTTTTAATGTACTTTGTGACCTTTAGGCTAGTGCCATAATCTGTGTTTGCCTTTAGAATACCATTAATATCATACCTTGATGCAATGCAGAAAGCATACTGCTAAGTTCTAGGCACAAGAATCATCTAGGCATGCTGGAAATGTCTTTGGCAAATGATCTATGGGCAATCCACAGATCTCTCTGGCACAGAAGTTTGTGACAAAATCACAAACAAATCATGTAACCTCCTGCGAATGAAAGGGTAACAGGCCCTAATGAAAGAAAATTGCGAAACATGCATTCGAGTATGTTCACCACTAAAGCATGTACATTCCAGCCACCTCTAATTAAAATATATTGACATTCAATAACATTTCCAGTGGCAAACATGAAGAACATAGAAGGGAAATCAACCACCAATAAATTCCTCTAGATAAGGAACAAAGTTACCTGGATTAATCCCTCATAATGAATTTGAAGGAAAAAGGGTTTCCAGCATTCATTTTCAGCAGATAACATCCAAGTACCCATGCTAATATTAAACAATAGTCTCCAGTGTCATCACAAACTTTCAACATCCCAAAACAATATCAGGGGCTTCTTTTCTATAGAGAACAAGCTCAAAACCTCTTGGTTTTGGATTTTAGAGTTGACTGGTTCCAGTGAGACTTGTAGGAGATTTTATTTTGTTTTTCTAATGGTAGCTAGATGGATTTTCATGTTTTAGAAATTGCTTATTATATACTAACTGTATTTGATCATTTTGTAGGGTGGCGGTCCTTACTATTTGATTGGTCGAGCACTAGGACCTGAAGTTGGCATTAGTATTGGATTGTGCCTTTTTCTCGGCACTGCAATTGCTGGTTCTTTGTGAGTATTCATATTATGAGAGGATCAGTATTCATATGTTTATGATTTTTAATTTGTATGCTTGAATCTGTTCAGCATTTCCATTGGTTTATACTCTTCTCCTCGCTGTGTAATTTTTGGTTCACTTTATCAATAATTATGAGAGAATTGTGGTTGTTAAGCTTTAGGTTGGAAATTTAATGACTCTGATTTTATGCCTTTAAGCAATCCTCAAGATATTGGAACTATTGGTATTATTTTCCAACAAGCTCTTTGTACTTATATTTTTTCCTGTAAAATATATGGTTTTCTCACTAAGAAAAGTTAGTTTGTAGTGAAAAATGTTGTCACATAAAAGTGTCAAATAGTTCAACCTAACACCATGGTCCTTTGGCAATTGCCCGAAGTTCAAGCTCTATTCTGTAAAGGCCATGAACATGTTAAAATTTTATTCAACTGAAATTAAAATATGGCCCGTCTACAACATAATTCATGTTAACCTCTTCCTAGTCTACAGCATAAATCTTGTTTTATCAACATAACCTGCCACCTACATATGTGCCCAGCCAAGATATACAGATATTGCATAAAATTCCTCATAATGAAGGTGTTAGTCTACCCCCACCACGAATTTGTATACCCTGCCATTTACCTTAGCCAAATTGCATCTTGGTGTCCTTTGAAATCTGGTGCCTTTATTAAAGTCAAGTTCAACAGCAGCAGAACCCTTAACTCTAGACAGATTTGAATTCTACCCATACAACTCCATTGCCATTCTTCTACTACTCTCGTGCAACTCACTTTACAATTCATCATAAAGAAATGCCAATGCAAAGATTTGTCACAGTTTGAGGAAAAATATTGGAGGGATTTTATTCCCTTAATTGATCTGATGGCTCTGTTGGTGCTGCTCAGATGAACCTCTTTATGATTGAGCAATGAATAACTATATGTTCTCATTAAAATGTCATCCTGAAAAATTCTCAGATGTATGCGAGACATTGAAACTTAGAACTATCGGGTGAGGTGGCTGTCTTGGAGCAATCTTAGAGCCATTTCATATTTTGAAGTAACTTGATGCTTTTTCTTTAGGGAGATATACATAATAAAGTCAAATCTTCTAAAGAGCGAGATTTATTCAAGTACATATATTTGGACCATTGAAATTTTAAACCAAATTAAGCACTCTGAGGGTCTTTGCCTCTCTGATGTCCAGAAAAACAGATTTGAGAAACAAAAACAGGGTAGCTGTTCCCCATATTGTCCTATTACATACAGTCTTTAATTGTCTCTTGCCTTTTCATCCATTTTTTATTGAAAAAACAAAAAAAACACTGTTTTCAGAAAATTAACATATAGAAACAAAGATTTTCTCTCTTCATTAACTCTTTTGGTCTTCTTGGAGCTGTAAGGTTAGTCTTATATAGATCTCTCGCATAGTGGGTGTACTGTGCTGTCATCAACTTATGCTGTTTAAAAAAAACCAGGATGAAGAGTTAAAGCTTCTTTTGATAATTCATCTACAAGAATCATCTAGGCATGCTGGAAATGTCTTTGGCAAATGATCTATGGGAAATCCACAGATCTCTCTGGCACAGAAGTTTGTGACAAAATCACAAACAAATCATGTAACCTCCTTCGAATGAAAGGGTAACAGGCCCTAATGAAAGAAAATTACGAAACATGCATTCGAGTATGTTCACCACTAAAGCATGTACATTCCAGCCACCTCTAATTAAAATATATTGACATTCAATAACATTTCCAGTGGAAAACATGAAGAACATAGAAGGGAAATCAACCACCAATAAATTCCTCTAGATAAGGAACAAAGTTACCTGGATTAATTCCTCATAATGCATTTGAAGGAAAAAGGGTTTCCAGCATTCATTTTCAGCAGATAACATCCAAGTGCCCATGCTAATCTTAAACAATAGTCTCGAGTGTCATCACAAACTTTCAACATCCCAAAACAATATCAGGGGCTTCTTTTCTATAGAGAACAAGCTCAAAACCTCTTGGTTTTGGATTTTAGAGTTGACTGGTTCCAATGAGACTTGTAGGAGCTTTTATTTTGTTTTTCTAATGGTAGCTAGATGGATTTTCATGTTTTAGAAATTGATTACTATGTACTAACTGTATTTGATCATTTTGTAGGGTGGTGGTCCTTACTATTTGATTGGTCGAGCACTAGGACCTGAAGTTGGCATTAGTATTGGATTGTGCCTTTTTCTCGACACTGCAATTGCTGGTTCTTTGTGAGTATTCATATTATGAGAGGACTGGTATTCATATGTTTATGATTTTTAATTTGTATGCTTGAATCTGTTCATCATTTCCATTGGTTTATACTCTTCTCCTCGCTGTGTAATTTTTGGTTCACTTTATCAATAATTATGAGAGAATTGTGGTTGTTAAGCTTTAGGTTGGAAATTTAATGACTCTGATTTTATGCCTTTAAGCAGTCCTCAAGATATTGGAACTATTGGTATTATTTTCCAACAAGCTCTTTGTACTTATATTTTTTCCTGTAAAATATATGGTTTTCTCACTAAGAAAAGTTAGTTTGTAGTGAAAAATGTTGTCACATAAAAGTGTCAAACAGTTCAACCTAACACCATGGTCCTTTGGCAATTGCTCGAAGTTCAAGCTCTATTCTGTAAAGGCCATGAACATGTTAAAATTTTGTTTAACTGAAATTAAAATATGGCTTGTCTACAACATAATTCATGTTAACCTCTTCCTGGTCTGCAGCATAAATCTTGTTTTATCAACATGACCTGCCACCTACATATGTGCCCAGCCAAGATATACAGATATTGCATAAAATTCCTCATAATGAAGGTGTTAGTCTACCCCCACCATGAATTTGTATACCCTGCCATTTACCTTAGCCAAACTGCGTCTTGGTGTCCTTTGAAATCTGGTGCCTTTTATTAAAGTCAAGTTCAACAGCAGCAGAACCCTTAACTCTAGACAGATTTGAATTCTACCCATACAACTCCATTTCCATTCTTCTACTACTCTCGTGCAACTCACTTTACAATTCATCATAAAGAAATGCCAATGCAAAGATTTGTCACAATTTGAGGAAAAATATTGGAGGGATTTTATTCCCTTAATTGATCTGATGGCTCTGTTGGTGCTGCTCATATGAACCTCTTTATGATTGAGCAATGAATAACTATATGTTCTCATTAAAATGTCATCCTGAAAAATTCTCAGATGTATGCGAGACATTGAAACTTAGAACTATCGGGTGAGGTGGCTGTCTTGGAGCAATCTTAGAGCCATTTCATATTTTGAAGTAACTTGATGCTTTTTCTTTAGGGAGATATACATAATAAAGTCAAATCTTCTAAAGAGCGAGATTTATTCAAGTACATATATTTGGACCATTGAAATTTTAAACCAAATTAAGCACTCTGAGGGTCTTTGCCTCTCTGTTGTCCAGAAAAACAGATTTGAGAAACAAAAACAGGGTAGCTGTTCCCCATATTGTCCTATTACATACAGTCTTTCATTGTCTCTTGCCTTTTCATCCATTTTTTATTGAAAAAACAAAAAAACACTGTTTTCAGAAAATTAACGTATAGAAACAAAGATTTTCTCTCTTCATTAACTCTTTTGGTCTTCTTGGAGCTGTAAGGTCAGTCTTATATAGATCTCTCGCATAGTGGGTGTACTGTGCTGTCATCAACTTATGCTGTTTTAAAAAAACCAGGATGAAGAGTTAAGCTTCTTTTGATAATTCATCTACAAGAATCATCTAGGCATGCTGGAAATGTCTTTGGAAAATGATCTATGGGCAATCCACAGATCTCTCTGGCACAAAAGTTTGTGACAAAATCACAAACAAATCATGTAACCTCCTGCGAATGAAAGGGTAACAGGAACTAATGAATGAAAATTGCGAAACATGCATTCGAGTATGTTCACCACTAAATCATGTACATTCCAGCCACCTCTAATTAAAATATATTGACATTCAATAACATTTCCAGTGGCAAACATGAAGAACATAGAAGGGAAATCAACCACCAATAAATTCGTCTAGATAAGGAACAAAGTTACCTGGATTAATCCCTCATAATGCATTTGAAGGAAAAAGGGTTTCCAGCATTCATTTTCAGCAGATAACATCCGAGTGCCCATGCTAATCTTAAACAATAGTCTCGAGTGTCATCACAAACTTTCAACATCCCAAAACAATATCAGGGGCTTCTTTTCTATAGAGAACAAGCTCAAAACCTCTTGGTTTTGGATTTTAGAGTTGACTGGTTCCAATGAGACTTGTAGGAGCTTTTATTTTGTTTTTCTAATGGTAGCTAGATCGATTTTCATGATTTAGAAATTGCTTATTATGTACTAACTGTATTTGATCATTTTGTAGGGTGGCGGTCCTTACTATTTGATTGGTTGAGCACTAGGACCTGAAGTTGGCATTAGTATTGGATTGTGCCTTTTTCTCGGCACTGCAATTGCTGGTTCTTTGTGAGTATTCATATTATGAGAGGACTGGTATTCATATGTTTATGATTTTTAATTTGTATGCTTGAATCTGTTCAGCATTTCCATTGGTTTATACTCTTCTCCTCGCTGTGTAATTTTTGGTTCACTTTATCAATAATTATGAGAGAATTGTGGTTGTTAAGCTTTAGGTTGGAAATTTAATGACTCTGATTTTATGCCTTTAAGCAATCCTCAAGATATTGGAACTATTGGTATTATTTTCCAACAAGCTCTTTGTACTTATATTTTTTCCTGTAAAATATATGGTTTTCTCACTAAGAAAAGTTAGTTTGTAGTGAAAAATGTTGGTCACATAAAAGTGTCAAACAGTTCAACCTAACACCATGGTCCTTTGGCAATTGCCCGAAGTTCAAGCTCTATTCTGTAAAGGCCATGAATATGTTAAAATTTTGTCCAACTGAAATTAAAATATGGCCTGTCTACAGCATAATTCATGTTAACCTCTTCCTGGTCTGCAGCATAAATCTTGTTTTATGAACATAACCTGCCACCTACATATGTGCCCAGCCAAGATATACAGATATTGCATAAAATTCCTCATAATGAAGGTGTTAGTCTACCTCCACCACGAATTTGTATACCCTGCCATTTACCTTAGCCAAACTGCATCTTGGTGTCCTTTGAAATCTGGTGCCTTTTATCATTGTTCTCACTTTTGCTGCATCATACCACCTGCCATCTGCAACATGAATGCTGGATAGCAATACATAAAATCCAGACTTTCTAGGCTTTAAGTTGCAAAGATGTTTTAATTCAACTCTCCTACCTCAAAATGACAATGAAATCTGGATGCATCAAACAAGGACCTACACTACAGGATCAGGTTATAATGGCTTCTTTCTTAATAAAGTCTTGAGTCCATCCGAAATGCCTTGCACGACCAAGAAGGTCAACTGTGCAAGAATAGTGCTTCTGGCATGACACTTCTCACTCGTGCTGTCTCAATGTTTTTGAAGTATGCCAAAAGGATGGTTGGAATATTGGTAGAAAAAAATCAGAATAATGAAACATATCAAAAGTTCCTGTTGAGCTTATTAGATTTAAATATTGCTGAAGGGTATGGATGGATATTAATATTCCTACCATCGACCTATGGGGAGTTCATCACAGATTTTATGATTGTTCAAATTGTAACAAAATGGCAGTATAACAAGCAAATACACTGATAAAAGACAAATAATCAACTAGAAACAGTGTATGGTCATTGGTAAATGTGTTACCTATATTAGTGCAAAGGCATCAAAATAATCCACATTGAATTTTTTACTTGTATTTTGTATGCTTTTCATGACTTTGTTGGGATTGTTCCTACAATGGTTCTCCTTTCTTCAGCTAAAAGAGCAGTAATTATATCTTCTAGAGTTTTTGAAGACATCTGACTGAGAGTGAAAATGACATTCTTGTATTTAGAAGGTAGAGTGTTTCACAAAATGGCTTTGGCATCCTCTTCCTACATTGTAGCTTTGATTTCTGCTAGCTGTCAAATGAGAGAGCCCATATTGCTTATGTGGCTAGACATAGTGACTTAGGCAGACATCTTGAATTTCAATGAGTGTAGCTTCAGAGAAAATTTGCACACACCTCCTTTACTCCAACTAGTGAATTCAGATTATTCCAGATTTCCTTATGATTTTTTCAGATCTACATGATGTAATTCAAAATCTGAGAGAGCAAGTCCAATGATGGCTTTGGCTTTATCATTTCTGCTCTCCCATTCCATATTTTTATTTGAATTTGTAGGTGATTGTTCAGTGCCTTCTACTATTTCCCACAAGTTCTTGTTGATTAGCTGCATCTGGAGTTTCACTTTCCAAGTATGGAAATTCTGATCAGAGTATTTTTCGTATGGTATTTCCATGCTTAACTTCCAAAAAAAATTGCTGTGGAAATGTAAAGGCTGAAATTAAATTAGCAGCTGTAAATCCCAATCGTGGACAAACAGTTACAATCATCTGTTTAAATCTGCCCTCTCTGAAATGGGAAATATAATTCCTTCTGCTTGAACTGAAAACCCACATCAGCTAAAACGAATTCTGTAGGAAAAATTTATACCTGTGAATGTTGTGTCTGTTTGTTCTAGTCTATGATTGATCTATCAATGGGCGACTAACAATATACCTCTACTTTATCATTCAGTCAAAAAACTCTGCCAACAATATTTAATCTCCACTAAAACTTAAAGCAGCTAAAATCGAGGCAGAGGTTTATTAAGAACACAATTGATTAACTGTTGGCTTCTACTGAGTGAGGAGCATACAAGCTCATGTAATGGTAGCTGGTGCTTCTATTGGCTGATAGAGGCACATTTAAAAAACATCTATTGCTTCTATTGGTGGATGGCTGCTCCTTCATCCAAA
>LPNX010135769.1:90971-122074 GCA_001517045.1 Pseudotsuga menziesii | reverse complement strand
ATTTACTGTGCTTTATAACTCAGATGATAATGTTTTAGTTGCAGCACCTACTGGTAGCGGTAAGACTATCTGTGCTGAGTTTCCTTTACTACGATTGCATCAAAAATGCACAGACAGTGTATTTCGATGTGTCTATATTGCTCCTATAGAAGCTCTTGCCAAAGAGCGATATCGGGACTGGGAGCAGAAATTTGGCAAAGGATTGGAACTGAAAGTAGTTGAGCTGACAGGTGAATCTGCAACTGATTTGAAGCTCCTTGAAAAGGGCCAGATAATAATAAGCACACCAGAGAAATGGGATGCTTTGTCTCGGAGCTGGAAACAGCGCAAACTGGTTCAGCAAGTCAGCCTTTTCATTGTGGATGAACTTCATTTAATTGGAGGAGAGGGTGGTCCAATCCTGGAGGTAATTGTATCTAGAACGACGTATATTTCAAGCCAAATTGAAAATCATATCCGTATTATTGCGCTTTCCACTTCACTTGCAAATGCTAAAGATCTTGGAGAGTGGATTGGTGCTACTGCACATGGGCTTTTCAATTTTCCACCTCGTAATCCTCTCCTATTTTTTCTTTTTAAAACATTCATATCCGTCGCTTAAGCGACAGCCAGTTTTAAAAAAACATTCATACCCGTCGCTTAAGCGACAGCCAGTTTTAAAAAAACATTCATACCTGTCACTTAAGCGACACCTGCTGAACAATTTTTTTTATAAATTTTTATTATCCCGTCGATTAAGCGACGTGTAGGTTTCATAATCCGTCGGTTAAGTGACGGCATACAAAGGATTTTTTTATATAAATTTTTTTATCCTGTCGATTAAACGACGTTTAGGTTTCATACTCCGTCGGTTAAGCGACGGCATGCAAAGAATTTTTTTAAAATTTAATAGGAATTAAATGTTGGATAACCGACGCTTTATATTTAACTGACGGTAAACTAAACTGTCGCTTAACCGATGGTTTCGAAAACTGTCGGATAACCGACGAAAAGTTTCCGACGCTTAAAAAAAATCATAGTGTCGTACATGCGACAGGGAAGTGTCGAAATTCCGACAATACGGCCGTCGGATTTTTAGTCAAAATGTAGTAGTGTAGCCTGAAGCTAGGGACAACCTGTCAGGACCCCTACCATTTGATACATGTGTCAGTAAGTGGACGGGAATGATGACATGGTAGACATAAGTGAAGCTTGATAATGAGATTGCATATGACATGATTGTACAGAGAATGAGATGGAGTATGACATGGCAGAATGGAGAGCGTGAGGAAGTCCATGCTTGAAATTATGAAGAGGAATCCCAGAAGGATGAAAGGAAGAAGTATCCTGTAGTCCTGAAGGTGAAAGGAAGTCCATGAACCCATGAAGCATGTCCACAGATGGAGAATAGATAAGAAATTCACAGTCCAGAAGATGAAGGAAGCCCTCAGGAGATGAGAAAGAGGAAGCTCTCAAACTTAGAGAATCTCACCTATCTGAGATGATCAATGATGGTTTAATTATTTAATTTAAATTAACAATTAAATAAACTAACAGAATGTGAAAGGGAATGTTTATGATTTTTGTCTATCAAAAATGAGAAGGCACTATTGAAGGGTTGCATTTGAGGATGAAGAGTCAAGGAGCTTTTGTGCAGAAGATATATAAGAATATCTTTGAAGAAGAAGAACATGGTCTCTGGGAGATAAATATGTTGATCTAAAAGTGCAGAGTACCCAGGGAAGTTGATCAATGACAGTCTGAAGAAGTCCAAGACAAGTTAATGTTTCAGAATTGAAGAATATAATTATCCAAGGGTGGTAGGGTGGTGCTAGGGCATGCTAGATGCCTGTGAGGAGGTCGTAGCCTCCTTCTAGTAGCAGTTGGAAAATAAGGGTGTCATAGCATCCTTCAGTTGAAGATGAGAAACTTGGGGATTGTAGTCTCCAGCAAGTTGTAGCTTGCAAAAATTAATGTAAATACATTTTTGAAAAATAGAAAGTGTTGGTGATTTACCCAATTGGGCTTCCACGATAAAATTTGTGTTCTGTGTGTTTTTTTATCTTATACATGAATTAATATTTTAAACAGTTAAAAAGAGTAAAAGAATTAACATACTGATCCCCCCCTCTCAGTACTGACCAATATTCCAACATGGCCCTCATTCAAGGTTCGCCAAACAAAGGTTGAAAATATGTACTTTTTTTGAATTTCTAGAAATTGAAAGTTTAAAGTATATTTAGATGCCCATTTGAGAGATAAGGACGGACACCTATTTTTATTAGATTTGGAGCTATTTTGGTCTGCATTTAAGGTTGGTCAAAAGAGGATTGAAAAGATGCACTTTTGTTGAGTTTCTCAAAATTGAGATTTGAAAGTGAATTTAGGTACACATCTTAGAGATAAGCATGGACAACTATTTTTATGAGATTTGGATTTATTTTTCCATTCATTCAAGGTCGGTCAAACCAAGGTTAAAAATATGCACTTTTTCGACTTTCTCGGAATTCAGTTTTGAAAGTGGATTTAGGTATCCATTTGAGAGATAAGCATCAACACCTTTTTTAGGATATTTGGTGCTATTTTTCCCCTCGTTCAAGGTTGGTCAAACCAAGATTGAAAAGATGCACTTTTGTTGACTTTCTCAAAATTGAATTTTGAAAGTGGATTTAGGTACCCATTTGAGAGATAAGCATGGACACCTATTTTTATGACATTTGGATCTATTTTGGCCCTTGTTCAAAGTTCGTTAAATCCAAGGTTGAAAATATCCAGTTTTGTTGACTTTATCGGAATTGAAATTTTCAAGTGGGTTTAGGTACCCATTTGAGAGATAAGCACAAACACCTATTTTTATGATATTTGGATTTTCTTTGGCCCTCATTCAAGGTTGTCAAACTAAGGTTGAAAAATGCACTTTTATCGAAACTTCTGAGAAATGGATGGGTAGCTAAATCCACTTTCAAAAGTCAATTTCGAGAAAGTGAAAAAAGTGCACATTTTCAACCTTGGTTTGATCAACCTTGAATGAGGGTCAAAATAGCTCCAAATATCATAAAATTTGGTCTCCATGCTTATCTCTCAAATGGGTACCTAAATCCACTTTGAAAACGCAATTCCGAGAAAGTCGAAAAAAGTGCATCATTTCAACCTTAGCTTGACCAACCTTGAACGAGGGAAAAAATAGCTCAAAATCTAATTAAAATATATATCCATGCTTATCTCTCAAATGGGTAACTAAATAGACTTTCAAAACTTAATTCAAACAAATACGACAAAAGTGCATATTTTAAACCTTGGTTTGACCAACCTTGAACGAGGGCGAAAATAGTTGTGAATATCATAAAAATAGGTGTCCATGCTGATCTCTCAAATGGGTACCTAAATCCACTATTAAAACTCAATTCCGAGAAAGTCGACAAAAGTGCATATTTTCAACATTGGTTTGACCAACCTTAAACAACCCAAACCTCATAAAAATAGGTGTCCACGCTTATCTCTCAAATGGGTTCATAAATCCACTTCAAAACTCAACTCTGAGACAATAAAAAAAACTGCATCTTTTTAACCTTGGTTTGATCAACCTTGAACGAGCGAAAAAATAACTCCAAATCTCATAAAAATAGGTGTCCTGTCTTATCTCTCAAATGGGTATCTATATCTACTTAAAAATTTCAATTCCAAGAAAGTTGACAGAAGTGCATATTTTCGACGTTGGTTTGACCAACCTTTAATGTGAACCAAAATAGCTCCAAATATCATAAAAATAGGTGCCCATGCTTACCTCTCAAATGGGTATATAAATCTACTTTAAAATATCAATTACGAGAAAGTCAACAAAAGTGCATATTTTCAACCTTGGTTTTACCAACCTTGAACGAGGGCCAAAATGTCTCCAAATCTCATAAAAATAGGAGTCCATGCTTATCTCTCAAATGGGTACCTAAATCCACTTTCAAAACTCAATTTCAAGAAAGTCGAAAAATTGCATATTTTAAGCCTTGGTATGAACAACCTCGAACAAGACCCAAAATAGCTCCAAATCTCATTAAAATAGGTGTCCATGCTTATGTCTCAAATGGGTACATAAATCCACTTTCAAAAGTCAATTCCGAGAAACTCGACAAAAGTAATGTTGGTTTAACCAACCTTGAATGAGGGCCAAAATAGCTCCAAATCTCATAAAAATCGGTTTCCATGCTTATCTTTTAAATGGGTATCTAAATATACTTTAAAATTTCAATTCCAAAAAGTCTACAAAAGTGCATATTTTCAACATTGGTTTGACCAACCTTGAACGGGGGCCAAAATAACTCCAAATCTCATAAAAATAGTTTCCCATGCTTATCTCTCAAATGGGTACCTAAATCCTCTTTCAAAGGTAAATTCTGAGAAAGTTGACAAAAGTGCTTACTTTCAACCTTGGTTTGACCAATGTTGAACAAGGGCCAAAATAACTCCAAATCTCATAAAATTAGGTGTCCATGCTTATCTCTCAATTGGGTATCTATAAGTACTTTAAAATTTCAATTACGAGAAAGTCAACAAAAGGGCATATTTTCAACCTTGGTTTGATGAACCTTGAACGCAGGACAAAATAACTTGAAATATCATAAAAATAGGCATCCATCCTTATCACTCAAATGGGCACCTATATCCACTTTCAAAACTCAATTCCAAGAAATTTGACAAAAGTGCATATTTTAGACCTTGGTTTGACCAACCTTGAACGCAGTCCAAAATAGCTCCAAATATCATAAAAAAAGGTTTCCATGCTTATCTCTCAAATGGGTAACTAAATCCACTTTCAAAACTCAATTTTAAGAAAGTCAACAAAAATGCATCTTTTCAACCTTGGTTTGACCAACCTTGAATGACGTCTGAAATAGATCCAAATCTAATAAAATTAGGTGTCCATGCTTATCTCTCAAATGGGTATCTAAATAACCTTCAAAATTTCAATTCCAAGAAAGTCGACAAAAGTGCATATTTTCAACATTGGTTTGCCAAACCTTGAATGAGGGCCAAAATAGCTCCAAATATAATAAAAATAGGTGTCCCTGGTTATCTCCGAAATGGGTACCTAAATCTACTTTCAAAACTCAATTCTGAGAAAGTCGACAAAAGTGCAAATTTTCAACCTTGGTTTGATCAATCTTGAACGAGGGCCAAAATACGTCCAAATCTCATAAAAATATTTTGCCATGCTGATCTCTAAAAGGGGTACCTAAATCCACTTTCAAAACTCAATTATGAGAGAATCGACAAAAGTGCATATTTTCAACATTGGTTTGACCAACCTTGAATGAGGGCCAAAATAGCTCCAAATATCATAAGAATAGGTGTCCATGCTTATCTCTCAAATGGTTACCTAAATCCACTTTCAAAACTCAATTCCGATAATGTTGACAAAAGTGCATATTTTCAAAGTTGATTTGCCACCCTTGTAAGAGGGCCAAAATAGCTACAAGTCTCATAAAAATAGGTGTCCATGCTTATCTCTCAAATGGGTACCTAAATCCACTTTCAAAACTCAATTCTGAGAATGTCGACAAAAGTGCATATTTTCAAACTTGCTTTGCCCAACCTTGAACGAGTGCCAAAATAGCTCCAAATCTCATAAAAATAGGTGTCCATGCTTATCTCTCAAATGGTTATCTAAATCTACTTTAAATTTTAAATTCCCAAAAAGTCAAAAAAAGTGCATATTTTCAAGCTTGGTTTAACCAACCTTGAACAAGGGCCAAAATAGCTCAAAATCTCAAAACTCAATTACAAGAAAGCCGACAAAAGTGGATATTTTCAACCTTGGGTTGACCAACCTTGAACAAGATCTAACATAGCTCCAAATATCAGAAAAATAGGTGTCCATACTTATTTCTCAAACGGGTACCTAAATCGACTTTCAAAATTCAATTCTGAAAAGTCGACAAAAGTCCATATTTTCAACCTTGTGTTGACCAACCATCAATGAGGGCCAAAATAGCTCCAATTCTCATAAAAATAGGTGCCAATGCTTTTCTCCAAAATGGGTACCTAAATCCACTTTCGAAATTCAATTTCAAGAAAGTTGAAAAAGGTGCATCTTTTCAACCTTGGTTTCACCAACCTTGAAATTGGACCGAAATAGCTCCAAATATCATAAAAATAGTTGTTCATGCTTATCTTTTAAATGAGTATCTAAATCTATTTTTAAATTTCAATTCCAAGTAACTCGACAAAAGTGCATATTTTCAACCCTAGTTAGACAAACCTTGAATGATGGCCAAAATAGCTCCAAATCTCATAAAAATAGGTGTTCATGCTTATCTCTCAAATGGGTACCGAAATCCGCTTTCAAAACTCAGTTCCAATAAAGTCCACAAAAGTGCATATTTTCAACCTTGGTTTGACCAACCTTGAACGTGCGACAAAATAGCTCCAAATCTCATAAAAATAGGTGTCCATGCGTATCTCTCAAATGGGTACCTAAATCCACTTTCAAAACTCAATTCTAAGAAATTCAGCAATATTGCATATATTAAAACTTGGTTTGACCAACCTTCAATGAGGGCCGAAATAGATCCAAATCTCTTAAAAATAGGTGTCCATGCTTATTTTTCAAATGGGTACCTAAATCCACTTTCTAAACTCAATTCTGAGAAAGTCGTCAAAAGTGCATCTTTTCAACATTGGTTTGAAAAACCTTTAATGCGGGCCAAAATAACTCAAAATCTCATAAAAATAGTTGGCCATTCTTATCTCTCAAACATGTATTTAAATCTACTTTAAAATTTCAATTCCGAGAAAGTTGACAAAAGTGCATAGTTTCAACCTTAGTTTGACCAACCTTGAATGTGGGCCAAAATAGCTTGAAATATCGTAAAAATAGGCGTCCATGCTTATATCTCAAATGGATACCCAAATTCGTTTTCAAAAGTCAATTCCGATAAAGTTGGAAAAAGTGCAAATTTTCAACCTTTGTTTTCCCAACCTTGAACGAGGGAAAAAATATCTCTAAATCTCATATTAATAGGTGTCCATGCTTATCTCTGAATTGTGTATCTAAATTTACGTTAAAATTTTAATTCCGAGAAAGTAAAAAAAAGTGCATATTTTCAACCTTGGCTTGAGGAACCTTGAACGAGGCCCAAGATAGCTCCAAATCTCACAAAAATGGGTGTCCATGCTTATCTTTTAGATGGGTACCTAAATCAACTTTCAAAACTCAATTCTAAGAAAGTCAACAAAAGTGCACCTTTTCAACCTTGGTTTGGCCAACCTTGAACGAGGGCCAAAATAGCTCCAAATCTCATCAAAATAGGTATCCATGCTTTTATCTCAAATGGGTATCTAAATCTACTTTAAAATTTCTATTTCGAGAAAGTCGACAAAAGTGCATATTTTCAACCTTGGTTTGACCAACCTTGAATGAGGACCAAAATAGCTCCAAATATCATAAAAATAGATGCCATGCTTATCTTTTAAATCGGTACCTTAATCCACTTTCAAATCTCAATTCCAAGAAATTCGACAAAAGTCCATGTTTTCAACCTTGGTTTGACTAACCTTGAATGAGGGCCAATATATTTCCAAATATCATAAAAATTGGTTTCCATGCTCATCTCTCAAATGGGTACCTAAATCCACTTTCAAAACTCAATGCCGAGAAAGTCGACAAAAATGCATCTTTTCAACCTTAGTATGACCAACCTTGAGTGAGGGCCAAAATAGCTCCAAATGTCATAAAAATAGGTGTTCATGCTTATCTCTCAAATGGGTATCTAAATAACCATTAAAATTTAAATTCCTAGAAAGTCAATGAAACTGCATATTTGCAACGTTGGTTGACCAACCTTGAATGAGGGCCAAAATAGCTCCAAATCTCATAAAAATAGGTGTCCATTGTTATTTCTGAAAGGGGTACATAAATCCACTTACAAAACACAATTCTGAGAAAAGACAAAAGTGCATATTTTCAACCTTGGTTTGACCAACCTTGAATGAGGGCCAAAATAGCTCCAAATCTCATAAGAATAGGTGTCCATGCTTATCTCTTAAATGGGTATATAAATCTTCTTTAAAATTTCAATTCCGAGAAAGTCGACAAAAGTGCATATTTTCAACCTTGGTTTTACAAACCTTGAATGATGGCCAAAATAAATTCAAATCTCATAAAAATAGGTGTCCATTCTTATCTCTCAAATGGGTACTTAAATCCACTGTTAAAACTCAATCCCAAGAAAGTCGACAAAAGTGACTATTTTCAACCTTGGTTTGACCAACCTTGAACAAGGGCCAAGATAGCGCCAAATCTCAAAAAAATAGGTGTCCATGCTTATCTTTCAACAGGGTACCTAAATCCACTTTCAAAAAACTCAATTTTTAGAAATTCAACAAAAGTACATCTTTTCAATCTTGGTTTGACCAACCTTGAAGGAGGGCCAAAGTAGCTCCAAATCTCATAAAAATAGGTGTCCATGCTTTTCTCTCAAATGGGTCTCTGAATCTACTTTAAAATTTCAATTTCGAGAAAGTAAAAAAAAGTGCATATTTTCAACCTTGGTTTAATGAACCTTGAACAAGGGCCAAAATAGCTCCAAATATCATAAAAATAGATGTCTAGGCTTATCTCTCAAATGGGTACCTAAATCCACTTTAAAAACTCAATTCTAAGAAAGTCGACAAAAGTGCATATTTTCAACCTTGGTTTGACCAACCTTGAATGAGGGTCAAAATAGCTCCAAACTCATAAAAATAAGTGTCCAACTTATCTCTCAAATGGGTATCTAAATATATTTTCAAATTTCAATTTCGAGAAAGTCGACAAAAGTGCATATTTTCAAAATTGGTTTGACAATCCTTGAATAAGGGTCAGAATAGCTCCAAATCTCATAAAAATAGGATTTCATGCTTATCTCCCAAATGGGTACCTAAATCCACTTTAAAAACTCAATTATGAGAAAGTCGACAGAAGTGCATATTTTCAACCTTGGTTTGACCAACCTTTAACGATGGAAAAATAGCTCCAAATCTCATAAAAGTAGGTGTCCATGCTTATCTCTCAAATGGGTACCTAAAAATACTTTAAAATTTCAATATCGAGAAAGTCGACAAAAGTGCATATTTTCAGCCTTAGTTTAACCAACCTTGAATGAGGGCCAAAATAGCTCCAAATCTCATAATAATAGTTGTCCATGGTTATCTCTCAAAAGGGTATCTAAATCTACTTTAAAATATCAATTTCGAGAAAGTCGGCACAAGTGCATATTTTCAACCTTGGTTTGACCAACCTTGAATGAAGGACACAATAACTCCAAATCTCATAAAAATTGGTGTCCATGCTTATCTCTCAAATGGATACCTAAATCCACTTTCAAATTTCAATTCTGAGAAAGTCGACAAAAGTGGATATTTTCAACCTTAGGTTAACCAATCTTGAACGAGGGCCAAAATAGATCCAAATCTCATAAAAATAGGTGTCCATGCTTATCTCTCAAATGGGTACCTAAATCTAATTTCAAAACTCAATTCCGAGAATGTTGACAAAAGTGCATCTTTTCAACCTTGCTTATACCAACGTCGAACGAGGGACATAATAACTCAAATATAATAAAAATAGGTGTCCATGCTTATCTCTCAAATGGGTATCTATATCTACTTTAAATTATCAAATCAGAGAAATCGACAAAAGTGCATATTTTCAAGCTTGGCTTGACCAACCTTGAAAGAGGCCCAAAATAGCTCTAAATCTCATAAAAATAGGTGTCCATGATTATCTCTCAAATGGGTCCCTAAATCCACTTCCAAAACCCAATTCTGAGAAAGTTGACAAAAGTGCATCTTTTCAACATTGGTTTTACCAACCTTGAAAAAGGGCGAAAATAGCTCCAAATCTCATAAAATTAGGTGTACATGCTTATCTCTCAAATGGGTACCTAAATCTACTTGAAAATTTCAATTCCAATAAGGTCGTCTAAAGTGCATAATTTCAACCTTGGTTTCACCAACCTTGAACGAGGTCCAAAATAGCTAGAAATCTCATTAGAATAGGTTTCCATATTTATCTCTAAAATGGGTACTACCTATATCCACTTTCAAAACTCAAATCCAAGAAAGTTGACAAAAGTGCATATTTTCAACCTTGGTTTGACCAACCTTGAATAAGGGCCAAAATATCTCCAAATCTAATAAAAATAGGTCTCCATGGTTATCTCTCAAATGGGTACCTAAATCAACTTACAAAACTCAATTCTGATAATGTCAAAAAAATTGCACCTTTTCAACCTTGGTTTGACCAACCTAGAATGAGGGCCAAAATATCCCCAAATATGATAAAAATAGGTGTCCACGCTTATCTCTCGAATCAGTACCTAAATCCGCTTTCAAAACTCAATTCCGAGAAAGTCGACAAAAGTACATATTTTGAACCTTGGTTTGACCAATCTTGAATCAATGCCAAAATAGGTCAAAATATATTAAATTAGGTGTCCATGCTTATCTCTCAAATGGGTACCTAAATCCACTTTCAAAACTCAATTCTTACAAAGTCGACAAAACTGCATGTTTTCAACCTTTGTTTGACCAACCTTGAACGAGGGCCAAAATAGCTCCAAATCTCATAAAAATAGGTGTCCCTATTTATCTCTCAAATGGGCATCTAAATTTACTTTAAAATTTCAATTCTGATAGTGTCGACAAAAGTACATATTTTCAACCTTGGCTTGATGAACCTTGAATGAGGGCCAAAACAATTCTAAATCTCATCAAAATAAGTGTCCATGCTTATCTCTCAAATGGGTACCTAAATCCCCTTTCAAAATTCAGTTCTGAGAAAGTCGATGAAAGTGCATATTGTCAACCTTAGTTTGACCAACCTTGAACGGGGTCCAAAATAACTCCAAATCTCATAAAAATAGGTGTCCATAATTATCTATCAAAAGGGTATCTAAATCTACTTTAAAATTTCAATTCCGAGTAAGTCGACAAAACTGCATATTTTCAACCTTGGTTTGACAAACGTTGAACTCAGGCCAAAATAGATCCAAATCTCATAAAAATTTGTGTCTATGCTTATCTCGCAAATGGGTATCTAAATTTACTTTAAAATTTCAATTCTGAGAAAGTTGACAAAAGTGCGTATTTTCAACATTGGTTTGACCAACCTAGAATGAGGACCAAAATAGATCAAAATCTCATAAAAATAGGTGTCCATGCTTTTCAAATGGGTACCTAAATCTGCTTTCAAAACTTAATTCCGAGAAAGTCGGTATAAGTGTACATTTTCAACCTTGGACGAGGGACAAAATAACTCCAAATCTCATAAAAATAGGTGTCCATGCTTATATATCAAATGGGTACCTAAATCCACTTTCAAAACTAAATTCCTAAAAAGTTGACAAAAGTGCTCCTTTTCAACCTTGGTTTGACCAACCTTGAACGAGGGCCAAAATAGCTGCAAATATCATAAAAATAGGTGTCCATGATTATCTCTCAAATGGGTATCTAAATCTACTTTAAAATTTAAATTCTGAGAAAGTAAAAAAAAGTGCATATTTTCAACCTTGTTTTGACCCACCTTGAACGGGGGATAAAATAGCTCCAAATCTGATAAAAGTAGGTGTCCATCCTTATTTCCCAAATGGGTACTTAAATCCACTTTCAAATTTCTTTTCCGATAAAGTCGACAAAAGTGCATATTTTCAACCTTGGTTTTACCAACCCTAAACGAGGTCCAAAATAGCTCCAAATCTCATAAAAATAGGTGTCCATGCTTATCTCTCAAATGGGTACCAAAATCCACTTTTTAAATTCAATTCTCAGAAAGTTGAAAAAGGTTCACCTTTTAAACATTGGTTTGACCAACCTTGGACGATGGCCAAAATAGATCTAAATCTCATAAAAATAGGTTTCCATGCTTATCTCTCAAATGGGTATCAAAATTTAATTTAAAATTTCAATTATGAGAAAGTTGAGAAAAGTGCATATTTTCAACCTTGGTTTGACCAACATTGAATGAGTGCCAAAATAAATCCAAATCTCATGAAAATAGGTGTCCATGATTATCTCTCAAATGGGTACCTAAATCCACTTTTGAAACTCAATTCCGAGAGAGTCGAAAAAAGTGCATAACCATGGACATATGGCAAGAGATTGTAAACTGATGACTCCTACAGGGAAGACTGTAGCAATTAAGTCTCAAGACAAAAAACAAAATAAGTATTGGAGGGAAAAGGAATAAAAGGAAAGTTCCATGATTGCTCTATGTGCAACAAAAAACCAAAACTTATGGCACTTGGACAATGGGTGTTCAAAACATATGACCGGTGACCCAAATAAATTCATAACACTAAAAGATACTAAAGGTAAAGTCACTTTTGGAAACAATTTGCCTTCCAAGATAATTGGAAAAGGAACGGCCATTGTCAATAACAAGATCAAAGCATAAAATGTATTATTAGTAGAAAATATCAAACCTAATCTGCTCACTGTAAGTCAAGCATGTGATCAAGGGCACATCTGTATTTTTTACTCGTATAAATGTGAGATCAGCAAAACAGACTCGAGAAGAGTTGTTGGCATTGTTATAAGAAATTCAAACAATGCATACATTCTAGAGAATGAAAATCAATGTAACTTAAGTATGGTTCATGAAAGTTGTTATGGTACAGGAGTATGGGATATTTCAATTTTGACAATCTTGTCAAAATAACTAAGAAGGTGTTATCAGGAATATTGCATCTTCTGTGGATAGAAGCTATAGCTCTGGTCTGAATGGTTCAGATCCAGAACAAATGAGTGAACAACAAAGAATGAATACCTTCCTTGATGTTGTAGACACTTGGAATACTGATTCGATTGTGAACCTGTGTACCTACGAACATATCAAACATACAAGCACATCAAAGCTACCAGAAAATCATCTACTTATCCATGCTAGTGACTAAGGAATCTAAAAACATATACATGTGAAATCAAAACAATAGTAATGTGGGATGGAAATTAGCTTTGCATTAAGAATGTATGGAGAATCTTACAAAAATTTCCTTAGTGTCGACAAGCCCCTCCACGAGCCAAACACTTCATCCCCATAAGCTCCAACTTTTCTCTCTATGCTCTCCAATGGTTTGGACTAGGTAGTCAATCCAACATCATAACAATACCTCTATAGTTCTCCCTCTCAACTATGGATATGAGGTTATATTTATAAGGCTCAATGGATAGGAATAGTTAAGAGAATTGTGGGTGAGGTGGCTCCAAGATCCTACCATGGGGGATATCGAGCTCAAACTAACCCATAATGATAGGGATAAGGGAGGACATGAGGCTCAAGTTCTAGAAGCCTCGAGAAACTTTTATTTTTCTCATTTTACCTAGGGTACCACTTTTGTTCCCTTATTATAGAGAAGTATAGATGAGAAATTCTTTAAGACTAAATACCATAGGCAGTGTCATCGCTTCTCTATAACAGGATACATGTGGTACTGAGCAAGGTACCACTCATCAGCCACAGGGTAAGCGCGGTGCTAGGTTTTTTCAAGTAGAATTGACAAACAGAGGAAGTTTCCACTCTAAGTGTTGGGATTAAGGGAAAACATGGAAGTTAAGTGTCTTATCACATGATGGTGATAGGATCTAGGTATAACAGAATGCCCCCCAAAGCATGAGACTTAGAGGGATACGATAAGTGAGAGCTTTGAGAGAACAAGTTGTCACTTCGAGGTGAAAATGTCAGCTCAGTCGGAGAATGTTGTCCAGTAGGTATTTGTAGTACATCAATACTTTTCACTCATAGACAAACATAACCAACTCATGACTGCGGACCAATATAAGGTAGATCCATGAGAGGAATAAACAAGCATGTCTACTAGAATACAGTGTAGATCCATGTGATAGAGGACTCAAACTTGGACATAACTATCAGACATACAACGTAGATCTATTTCATATAGACGCAAATTTGAGCATAGCCACGTCCATACACATGTGGATCCATGCTGGATATACAAAACTCCATCACAACCTGGGGAAAGCAATGAGCACGAAGCAAATACCCAGGGCCTTCGACTCGTCTTCCACAAAGTATGATTCTATCCATGTGATTTCAATGATTTGAAGTCGAACATGGTAGAAACCACTTGATTGCCGGCCAATGATGTGAATTGTTAACAAGTGTGAGGGAGACCACCATTTATGTCAATGATTCCCAAGGTACCCTAGTACAATCTACTGAGTGTGAATAGATGTCTTGATGTCAAACACCTAGTCGATTCTATCGATCAAAGGTCAATGATGTGAACCTATGTCGAGAGAAAGAGAATTTTTCATTGAGGCATACAGATCTCAAGGTACTAAATTTTGTTTCTAAGACTATTTCCCGGATGATGAGTTGATGTCAACGGGAATAGTCTCATCGAAGGAGGGCCATGATGAGTCCCATGTCGACGACAAGAAACTTGGAACATAGTTCTAGAATGATGTGAATGTAGTAACCATAAGAATGACTCAAAAGTACTGAAACAGAGATTGTTTTTATTGTAGAGGTAAAACTTCTTCCACTTCCCTTTGAACATCAGGCGGCACGACAAAAGACTTGGCAGCATGACTAAACCAGACAAACACATAGTGCAATGGTGGAAAATGCATTCTTTTGAAAGACTCAAAGGAGTGGCATGACTCATGAAAGTGGATCATCATAGAGATTAGATGAATACCCAAGTGACTAAAATGATATTGAGATAAGTGCCGTGTTCAAAGGTAACGACAAATTACTGCCATTTATTTGCAAAATGATTCCCTTCCAATTTTCCCCATTATGATTGATGAGTGCCTCTTTTTGGTTTTACGATTTTAAAGAGGGTAACAAACACTTGTTATAGCTCATCTGAAGATAATTCCAAACTCATATGTTTTACGAACTTGAGAGAGGAGGGGTTCATTCCCAAAACAGGGTCTCTCAATGTTTAATATAACGAGTCCAATGAAAGAAAACTTGCTATTGTTCATGTTTAGAGGGTCGGAACGACCACGGAATAAGACTCCATAGGGTCCTTTTTCATAAAATAGTTCATCCGAACTGAAAAAGTGATAACCTACCATCAAATGAATGACTCCTTGAATTCTTTAATGAGCGTGAAGAAGACAAGATCACTTGACAATCTTTTTCATATTTAAGGAGCCCGAAAAGATTTTAAAGAAGACTCCACTAGGTCTCTTTTCAAAATGAGAGATTTTACGAGCTTGAAAAGAATCAGAAATGGACACGGACCTTTGATGCTGAGTTTCGAGAGCGTGACCAAAGTGTCACAATAAATGCTCAAAAGACTTTTTCTGTTTTATGGCAGTACAAGAAAGTCAAAAATGAACTCCCAAAACTTTACTGCTACTGCTCTTCTATCCTATAATGACTCAAAAATAGGTGTTAAATGCCCCAATAACTGACATTAAAGGATTATGACTGATAGATTTTGATTAATAAATGATTTTAAAACAAAACTATAGCATGTCAAACCCTAAAATGTATATAAAATTCATGTAAATAGTAAAAAATCAAAACATTTTACTATTTACCCATAATGGAGAACCTTTGGAGCATTTTCTTGGCCATATTTTTAGTCGCTGATATTGGGAGCATCCACCATTGGATTCGCACACCATCATTTCCAGGTAATAGCCTAGACCCTACTCTTTTATTTTATGCCTTCAATTTTGATTTTTAATGGTGTTTTTGGATTATATGGAAAGCCCTAAAATCAGGGAAGCGGTCACAACTCTTATCCCTTGTGGGATAAGTGGTACCCCACTAGAATCATGATGAAAACATAGTGCATAGGCGGTGCCAACGCCTATCCTCAATAGGACATAGGAGGTGCCGGCCGTGGGGAAATAAAAGTGGTTGCACAAGAAAAACTAGCTCATTTTTAATGATTTGGATGATTAAGGATGCTTCTAACAAGTCTTGTGATGGATTTTAATAGGTTCTTGTTGATAAAAAATGGTCATATGGAAATAGAGGTGACATGATAATTATGACGCCTTCACCGACCGAAATGCGGGTTGCATAGCCGCATTGAGAGACTGCGGACTCTTAAAGTTGTTCCATACACCGAGTATGCTATCGCATGAGCGACTACTAGAGCATATAATCCAGATGTGGAATCTGGAGCAACAAAATTTCTAGGTTGGTGCTCACATATTGATAGTTGAGGTAGAGGACATCTACTTCCTAAATAGTCTTTCGAGAAGGGGTCCTCCCATCTCGCTGACTGGTTCCCGCGGGGGGGAGATTACTACTTAGGATTTGATAGACCGTCACTGCATTCCAGGGACCAGGACATCGGGGAAGAAAATTCCCATAAAAGCAGTGATGGATGGCCCTCTACAAACCATTTTTTTTACCATGCAGAGAGTGGTGGGAAGCCAATGAGTACACCAAGCGTCTAGAGCGCATATTCTCTACACCATAGAGGCCATGGCGCCTACAATATTTAACTGGGTGGAAGCTCTACTTCTGATCTTCAAGGATCAGCTGACTAAGTGTCAACAGGGGGAGCTGAGCAATTTGGTTTCGGTTCCATTATAGCTTGCTTCTTCTTTGATCAAGTTTCATAGATGATACCCCAGGTGGTCTTTACAGAGTTGAGGGCACGGGACCCTCGCATGTAGAGGTGGGTTTGGATTATGGCCTGTACTGGAGCAGGAAGGGAGAAGGTAAAGTTTGGTGACCCATTCTTTCGATGGTTGAGATATCAGCTCCTCATGGTGGAGGATTATGCATATGCGGGCACTAACTTCAGTGGTGACCTTGACCTACCCCTCCCACCTCGTGGACAGTGGGGTGACATCGGTAAGAAACAAAAGACCCTAAAATGGAAATAGTGTTTTTTATACTTTTTATGTTTTATATTTGTTATGTTTAGTAACAAGACTTGAATGTTTTCATGCAGATGTCGAAGCAACATGACCTGGGGGAGCCTCCCCATTGGATAGGCAAGCCGGAGCCCATTTTGTACCGCAGGGTGACGATGTGACATGGGAGTTAGAGGAGAACTTGGAGAGGTTAACTCTAGACATCCCCAATGCTTCTATTGATGACCTCCCACAGAGGTATCAAAGGCCTACAACGGGAGTACTGGGTCGCTTTAGCAGACTACTATGTAGAGTAGCCCGGGTAGTGATGTGTTACCACAAGCATCATTAGACGATGAGTGCATGATGTATTCACTGAAAGCTAATAGCTTCAGTATTTTTGTATGGTGATTTTTTACCTAAAAGTCTTTGTGCTTCAGATGAGGTCTCGTGACCTATTTTTGTAAAACATGTTCATATATATATACACAGAATTTTACTTGGTGTTTATACGTCTCAAATGGTGAATGTATTTTACATGAGTTTTATGTGTCTTTTATAGTTTATTTACAATGAACCAAGTTTGATTTTCATGTCATGAATGGGAAATATGCCAATCTAGGATGTAATTAGCCAATGAGTCAGCAACTACATTATGTTCCCTAGGGATATGCCTATAGGTGATAGTTTCAAATGACCTTTCTAACAAGCATACCCTCCGGAAGAGACAAATAAGCACATGATTCCTAATGGTGTAGACATGGTTTAGATGACAAACCACCAGTTGTGATTCCATCAAGACTACCAAGTTGTGAACAACTTGGGAGGCAGCTTTAGTCAGAAGACCTATGACTGCTCGATACTTGGTGATATTGTTGGTACCGGGACCAATACAAACCGCTCCTGAACTGACCAAATCGTAAGCTGGGGAATAGAGAACCCAAGAAGCTGAGGCAAGATTCAAGGTGTGGCAGCAAGAACCATCAGCGAAGCTGTAGAAAGCCATTTGCTCTGCATGACCAAAACATGGTATAAATAGATACAGACACTAAACTCAAAACCATATTGAAAATACTTAAGCACATTGAAATTCAAGTAATATACATATATACAAGATACTATCCAAGAGAGATCTAGGCATAGTACCTCTTTAGGTACAACCCATTGCGAGGTTGTTTTAAAGGGATTCCATTGTAGTCTATGAGCTCGTAGGCCCCTTTCTCTAAAACTTTAGAAATAACAAAAGGACTATACCACATGGATTCAACATTTATTTTCCCTAGTTTGTCATATCTCTGATCGTAAGTGAAAAATAGGTCACCCTCGTTAAAGGCATGAGGTTGGATAGACTTGTCATACTGCGCCTTGATGCGTTTCTTGTGTGCCTCATTAGCTAAGGAAGCATCTCTCCTAGTTTTGTCAAGGTTGTTCAAGTATAAAAATCTCTCTTCCTCTGCAGAAGTGTCTGGGAGAAGTTCGACGACAAGTTTCAAGGATGGAATCTGACATTGAATCGGCAAGACAACTTCAATTCCATAGACAAGATGGAAAGGTGTGAAACCGGTATCTATTTTCACCAAATTCCTGTAAGCCCAAAGAGAGAAAAAAAGGATATGGTGCCAGTTGGATTTATGGTCTCCAACCATCCAACAAAGCATCGTTTTCAAAACTTTGTTAATGGCCTCTACCTGACCATTAGCTTGCAGATAATAGGGTGTAGAGTTTTCATGACAAAAACCTAGCTTGGAACTTAGTTCCTCCATCATTTGATTATGAAAATGTGATTTGTGATCAGTAACTATGGACTGCGGGACTCCAAATCTAGCTATCACATGATTGAACAGGAAGAGAGCGGTAGTCTTATTATCTTCCACATATGTAGGCATGGCCTAAACCCACTTTGTAAAATAGTCAATGGCCACGATTATGTAACCATGCCCCCCAGCTAAGGTAGGCTTACAATGCATATAATCAATCCCCCATTTGGAAAATGGGTCAACGATGATGACAGGGTGTAGCGGAGCAGGATGAGTGCACTTTTTTGAATAAAAATGTTGACAGGGTGAGCATTTCTTGACAACCTCATGACAATATTTAAAGACTGAAGGCCAGAAATAACCAGCACGAAGGATTTTTTGGGCTATATCCATCCTAGATAAATGACCGCCACATGCTCCAAAGTGGCAATCATTCAACACTTGTTCAACTTCCTCATGGGTGAGGCATTGTTGGAGAATGAAATTGATACCATGTCTATACAAAGTGTCATTCAATATGAGGTAGTATTTTGTTTGGTGACGGATATGGCGGCGATCGTCACGGGATAGATTTGGCTGAAATATTTGTGTTTGGAGATAAATGAGAAAATCTCCATAGCATGGGTCATTAGTGCTTATCAGGAACAAGAATTCATCTGAAAATGAATCACTAGGCTTAGATTCCAATGAAGCATAGGGAAGATCACACATGAACTCGGCAAAGACCAAGAATTTCTTTGACGTGGATTTGGAAAATTCTAGATCAAACTCTTGTAGTATGACTATCCATCGAGAGTACTTTCCCTCAAGCACCTGACGAGTCAGGATGTAATACATAGGGTTCTAGTATGCCAATACAATGGTTGTGTGGAGAAGAATGTAGTGACGAAATTTTTGAACAGAAATGACCATGGCCAATGCTAATTTCTCCACGTGTGAATATCAGGTTTTAGAATCCATAAGATTCTTACTAACATAGTAGATCACGTGCTCCTAACTGTCAAGATTTTTCTGAACCAAAACCATAGCGATGGTAGTAGTGGAGGCAACAATATATAAGAGAAAATCCTTTGAATAATCTAGGGGGTGTATCACGAGTGAATGAGTCGGAGCGTTTTTGAGATTATCAAAGGCTCGCTGGGCTTGGTCATCCCAATAGAACAGAGTGTCCTTCTTAAGGAGATGCATATAACCATGTGTTTTCTCTGCAAAATTGCATACGAAACGGTGGAGAAAGTTTTCCTTCCCTTGCAAACTTTGGATTTATAAAAGGTTGGTTGGGGCTTGTAGATATAAAATAGTGGCAATTTTCAATGGGTCTATCTCAATGCCATCCTTAGAAACCACAAAACCTAACAGGCATCCTGTCTCAACGCAAAAAACACATCTATGAGGATTGAGCCGTATATTATAATGACGGAAACTCAAGAAATGTCTCTAAGATTACCAGGGTGGTCCTCCCGTCACTATGAATGATAAGGGAGGTCATCAAGGTACGGTTCAACAATATGTTTTTTATCGTGAAATGCATAGGACATAGCACGCTAGAAAGTGGGTCCAGCATTTTTTAAGCCAAATGGTAAATTCCTATATGCAAAGGTTCCCCATGGGAAAATGAATCCCGTCTTGTGTTGATTGGTGGGTAAAATATCAATTTGATTATAACCTAAAAATCCATTCATAAATGAGAAGTTGACACTTCGAACACAATTGTTGATAATCTGGTCGATATGTGGAGTAATGTGGGAGTAATAAAGTTGTCTTTGGGACAAGCTTTGTTCAAATATCTAAAATCGGTACAGACTCTAATGGTGCCCTACTTTTTATTGATAGGGACAACGTTCGATACCCATTCTGTCAGGGGTACGGGATAAATAAACCCAGCTTTGAGAAGTTTCTCTATTTCAGCTTTAATAGTTATGGCCTTCCGTGGATGGACTTGCCTTATTTTTTTCCTAACAAGTTTAGCAATGGGATAGGTTTTTAGTTCATGGACCATAATGGATAGGTCTATCCCCGACATTTCTTCATAATACCAGGAAAAAATATTGCGGAATTCTTTGAAAAGTGCCTTGTATGCTTCAGATTCTTCTGCCAAGCAATTCTGCCCAACATGAACATGCTCAATTGTACCAGTCTTGGATAATATGTCAATTGGATTTGTTTGAGTAATGTTGCATAAGTTTCCTTTAGAATCTATGTCTTGCAACAGTATAGATTTTGAGGTGTGTTGACAATATCAGTGGAAAACAGGGATGCAAAGTCATGGTCTACCGAACTAGTGTTGGGGAGGAACGAGGATCTATGATGGTGATCCTCCCAGATAGGCTCATTCGTACTCATGATCTCCATAATGGACTCGTTGGAAGGAAAATTCTCAGAGAGATAAGCCATAATAGGAAGATAGGGTTCTAACCAGTAGGGCAAGTGGTAAGGGTCCAAAGCCACCAGATGAAGTTCATTAGTGTGGTCACCGGAAAGGGTTTGAATGATGTTGTACATTTATTCATGCAAACTCAACGAGGTGGACTCAACAATTTGTTTTCCATTTGGATCATAATCAAATGATGCAATCATATTTACTGTCGCTGTGTTTGTGTTAGGAGGAGTGGACGAAAAAATCCCCATAAGGGACGAATCTTTCAACATGCCTACTCCAATCGATTGGTAAGGAGGAGGGGACTGGCCTAACATAGGGATGTTATTAGCCATAGAGTTAGTAACATCCAGCGTATAGAAATTGATGTGGTCAATGGTGAAAATCATCCCTAGATGTCGAAATTGAACAATTTGAAATACCGTCAAAGTGACAACAGTCATGGAATAAAACCAATTTCTTCTTAGAAGGAGGTTGTAATCTAACGGGGCATCTACTACTTCTACTTGAATAGAAATAGTTTTCCCCCAAGCTCAATTGAAAGGGCTGGTATGAGATCATGGGGCTGGAAACCTCATCCATCAAAGGATTTCAGATTCGTAGGTGATGTTACAAGCTCGGGAGAGCCGATAGCTTTCCAACAAGACAGGGACAAAACCGAAGTTGATGCTCCTTTGTCTAAGACAGTTCTAAAGACCTTCTTTCTGAATACTTGTGTGATGATTTGGAAAGTGAGTTTGTGAGGTAATATACACTTATAGTTCTCGACATTGAAATGAATCAAATTAGTATTGTCCCGGTCTAAAGCTCCTAACAGAATTAACAAGTTTTTGTGTTATGTAGGAAAACTTTGGAGTACTTCCAAGGTAGACATTGCACATGGTTCCTGAGCAAGATCTTCAACTACATTATAAAATTGAGTAGCTCAGGCATTAGGGTTAAAAACAACCTTCCTAAGAGTACTCTTGGGTGGATGAAAAACCATGTCGAGAGTAGGCCTCTCAATGGTTAGGGGGACAATAGATGAGGATTCGAGAGAACCAGTAGAGGGAGCTTTTCTTGAAGAAGAATTGTCTTCTTTCTTGTCTACGGGTTTGTCATAACTCTGACTTTGAGTTTGCAAACTAATAGTATCCAAGGACATCATGTGAATTTCCTTTGAAGAACTAAATTTTCTATGATTAGACATGTAGTCTATTAGTTGTTGTTGAGAGGGAAAATGATCCATGAGAATTGCGAGTGCGGGATTAGTTTTCAAAAATTGGGTGATTTTGTCCCGACGAGGAAACTCTTTTGTGAAATGGTCACCTCTGCATAGAAGACATGGATATTTTGCTTTTCTTTTCCCTTTATCATTATCATTGGTGGTTGGTTTTGGATTCTTCTGTTGGTTTCTAGGTTTTTTGTTTTTAGCTTTACCTTTGTTTTTATTGTTGTTGGGCATTTGAATACTCTAAATAAAATTGACTTCAGCTGAAACCTTGGGAGTCAAAGGAGTGGGGGTGGCATTCTGGGGTTGCTTGGGAGGTTTTGATGCTGACGGGGACTGGATTGAACCAACAATCCCATCAACAGGGACTTCTATTGGTGGCTTTGTAGGATCGGTGCTTGGGAAAGGAGCTTGAGGGATCAAGTCATACAATGTTCCAGACTGGGAATAGACCAAGTACACATATTGGGCTCGAATAATGGCTTGCTCTTCAGTAACGACATTTCCCATAGCCACATCTCAGGAAACCAGAGGCAACAAAGATTTAGTAAACCAATCAACTAATAACTGATCTAGGATAGGAGCCTTGATGAGTCTTCTCTGCCATCTCTACTCATGGATATGATCGGATATGTGGGTGGAGGTGTTCTGTCGCAGAGAAGTTAAGAGATCAGTGCCCATTTCATAATGGATAGGAAGCTAAAAGTGCGTAAGAAATACAGATTCTAGTGAGCCAAAATCCACAAACGAATGTTGTAGAAGTTCAATGTACCATTTCACGGCTGTACCGATCAAAGTTTGCTGAAAGAGTCTTAAAAGAACTGAATCATTCATAAGGGAGTTTGAATAACACCAAAAATGGAATGTCATGATATGGTTTTTTGGATCATCTCCTTGCTTCCCATGTAACTTTGGAATGTCCGATGGTAACTTTATCGGAATGGGAGGCCACGAGGGTTTATGTTGAATGGGGTCAGTAATCAACTTGGACAAATTTGGCAAGTCCAATGTTGTTAGAAAAGGTAACTGACGATTAGGTTGCACATACTGGTAATATTGATATGGCATATAGGTACCAGTAGGACTATAAGTAGAGTTATAGATAGTTTGTTGTAATGAAGAACTACCGGAAGATCCACCCATAGGGGGTTGATTTCTGGGATCAGGGTCGTTAGGACCGCTGGGGCCTTTGGGAGGAGGACCACCAGAGCCTCTAGGACCACTAGGACCATTGAGACCAC
Organism: Pseudotsuga menziesii; assembly: GCA_001517045.1. Taxonomy (NCBI): domain Eukaryota; kingdom Viridiplantae; phylum Streptophyta; class Pinopsida; order Pinales; family Pinaceae; genus Pseudotsuga; species Pseudotsuga menziesii. Next base: position 98,683 of record LPNX010135769.1, on the reverse strand, counting down.
CAAGACCACTAGGACCACTAGGAGGAGGACCACCAGACCCTTCGGAACCCCTAGGAGTTAAACCTCTAGAGCCTTCAGAACCACTAGGAGGAGGGCCACCAGACCCTCCAATATTATTAGGAGGGAAGACACCAGCCTCCCCAGGACCACTAGGACCATTAGGACCATAAGGAGGAAAGCCAATATGCCCTCTAGGACCATTAGGCTCCCCAGGGAGAGGGCCTCCATAAGGTGGCCCTTTGGCACCCCCAAGTATGTATAGGTATCCCCTCCATAGCTGGCATGTAGTACCAGTTAGGTTGCCCCCATGGCATGAAAGTATTACTAGGTTATGGAATTCTAACATAAGGCATTCCTATAGGGTTGGGAGGATAATTAATGTTTCCTACAGGTACTTGATTTGCTGTGTAAACATACCCCCAAGAGGTTTGATTGGTTATAGGTTGTGCCCCCAAGGGATGACATGAACTGGATGGGGGATTAACCACATTTGTGTGGGTAGGAGGGACATAAAATATATATTTCTCTATACTAGAGGTATATCCATGACTAGGTACAATTCCAGTGACAGATAACGTAGGCCATGCCGGGGGTTTCCCCCTGGAACTAGAAGGTAATGATGAAACAGGAATTGAATGTTGAGCCCCAGGTGTAGAAGACCCAGGAGGATTGGGAACAGACCTAATATGGGAGGCGGTGGGGTTGGAAGTTTGACCTGGATAATGTGGAGTCACTGTGCGATCTAGAATCAATTCAATGGGTCTCATAGAATCGACAAGTGAACGATATCCCACAGGAACAACTGCGGAAGGCAATGGTGGTGTGCCCAATATGTCATCTATTTTCTTTTCAATTTATTTTGCATGAAGAATAGCTTCCTAGTATTGTCTACGTTCTTCTTCATTTGGTGAAAATTCTTCAGAAAAGTTTAAACAAGTGCCAAATGAGGCAACGGCTTGTCCTATAGATGTGTCCCAAAATGGAGCATTGGGACCATAATCTAGATGGGTAGTATCATCAACATGACCTTCTATGGGAGAATGGAATGAAGTATTACCTCGAGAAGGTTGTTGGACCAAGGGAGGCAAGTGTGAAGGATATGGACCTCTGATTTCTGCAACCACATTTTCTCCCGCTTGGGAGTTGGTAGCAGCTCCTTGGTCGATAGCTTCCATAGGATTTTCTCCTAAAATAGGAATAAAATCAGGTGGAAAGCCCTATACTCTTCTGGACTATCTTAGCTCAGCCAGTGTGTACAGTTCCTATCTAACATAGGGTCTCAAAACTAGAAAACACACCAAAAATTTCCCTACTCAAGCTATACGCCAAACCAACAAACTTAAATGATAGGAGGAGTTCAAATAGTTAGGTATCTCACCAGGATTTTCAAGAAGGTGCCACTCATGATATACCTCAAGGGTACGTGCATAATAATCTCCCTGGATGATGTTTTTGGTGTATGGCTCCAAGCAAGATGGCTAAAGCGATTTTCTCAGATAGATAAGGTATCCTAGTGGGGTCTCCCGATATATGCAAGGTACGTGGGAGCTCAAATTGGTAGTAGTGTTTTCTAATGCATAACCGTTCACAAGGGGCCTTCCTATATACAATCGAGTACATGAAATAGCTTTTTATATATCTCAAGGGTACGCGAAAGGCCATTCGATATACCAACGGTACGTGGAAGAACCGCACGAGTCCCAGGATGTAATGTAGATAAGTAATGATAGCTCCTACACTTAATGACGCCCAAACACGTCTCTAGCCTATCAGTCAAATTTCTATGTAAATTTTAACCTATAACTACCGTTAATTTTAAAGTGGACAATTAGGTGAATGCATGGAATTTTGATAGAAAAAGTAAAACCATGCAAAATGTAGATGCAAATATTTCACTTTACCGTTCGTGGTATGCCTACCTACGGGAGGGAAAGAGAGTATTTTATTTTTGTTTTAGAAACAAAAATTCCCAAACAACTATTTTGATCAAGACAAGAAACACATTCCAAAACTCATTTTCCTTTTCTGAAAGCAATCAAAATGGGAAGAGTGTCTTTTCCTAAAAGAAAAACAAGAAGTAGTCTACATGCGTATGCACTCTATTTTTTTATTTTTCTTAAAACATAGATATATCTAACTTAAAACTACACTATTTCTTCTTTTGTTGAGATAATACTAATGCAAGAGAGACAAAAGAACACAGAGAACCTGAAATCTTGTTAGGCTAATCACAGATCCAATTCCTTATGCTCAATAATAATAATGACCTAATCTCAGTCAAAAAAAATTCTTTTTTACAAGCAAAAAGAAGTATTCTATGGAAAAAAAATGAAATCAAGATGCTAATCAAATGGTTTTTCTTTCAGTATTTATAAAAGAAATGAAAAGAGAACTCACTAACACCTAAGCTTTCAAAAACAATTCCTTTCACAATCATAACCAATAATAATGGAAGGAAATGAATAATCAACAAGAATATTCTAGCTTTTGAATTCTTCAATCAAACCAATCTTTTACCACATAATTTACAACCAGGAGCATTCAGATTCTAACACACAATTTGTACAATGCAACGTTGAAAGCAAACAAACTCATTTTCTTGCAAAAAATGATGAAAAACTAGTTCTAGAACAAGGCCTACCTGGCATCGCACTGGAGGGGTCTTGACAGAGCAGTTCTTCATGAGCACTGCTTATGGATAAAGGACTCAGGCGCACTTATGCCTAGCAGAGTTTAGGTGGTGGCATCTCTTGTTGCCAACAGCACATGTGCGGTTCCCTGAATAGATAAAAAAACACAATGAGAATGAAAAATCAAGTCAAAAATTGATCAGATCAAGGAAAAAATTGATGGATTGACAGTAAAAAAGATCATATAAAGTTGAAATAGTTTAGATCTGAACAGATCTCAAAGTTTCAAACCCAAATTCACTAAGTGAGATGGTAGATCTGACTGAAGAGAGTTGGAGATGGATCCTGGATTCGAACAAGAGTTCAAGAACTAAGGAAGATCAGATAAACTAATATTTGCATTGTTCCCCAATGGAGTCTCCAGATTTGTAATCAGGAATATTGCACCTTCTATGGACAAAAGTTGTTCGTCTGGTCTGAATGGTTCAGATCTAGAACAAATGAGTGAACGACAAAGGATGAAGACCTTTCTTAAATGCTATAGTCACCTGGAATACTGCTTCGATTATGAACTTGTGTACCTACGAACATATCAAACATACAAGCACATCAAAGATACCATAAAATAATCTACTTATCCATGCTAGTGACTAAGGAATCTAACAAAAGATACATGTGAAATCAAAACAACAATAATGTGGGACAAAAATAGCTTTACATTAAGAATGTATGGAGAATCTTACAATCGTTGCCTTAGTGTCAACAAGCCCCTCCATGAGACAAACACTTCATCCCCATAAGCTCCAACTTTGATCTCTTTGCTCTCCAATGATTTGGACTAGGTAGTCAATCCAACAGCATAACAATACCTCTATAGTTCTCCATCTCAGCTATGGATATGAGCTTGTATTTATAAGGCTCAATGGATATGCATAGTTGAGATAATTGTGGGTGAGGTGGCTCCAAGATCCTACCATGGCTCCAAGAGTCTACAAAAGTGCATATTTTTAACCCTGTTTTGACCAACCTTGATAGTGTGCCAAAGTAGATCCAAATATCATAAAAATAGATGTCCATGCTTATGTCTCAAATGGGTATCTATATCTACTTTAAAATTTCAATTCTGAGAAAGTCGACCAAAGTGCATATTTTCACCTTTGGTTTCACAAACCTTGAATGAGGGCCAAAATAACTCAAAATATCATAAAAATAGGTGTCCATGATTATCTCTCAAATGGTTACAAAAATCCACTTTCAAAACTCAATTCTGAGAAAGACAAAAAATGTGCATATTTTAAACCTTGGTTTAACCAACATTGAATGCAGGTCAAAATATGTCCAAATCTCAAAAAAAATAGGTGTCTATGCTTATCTCTCAAGTGGGTACCTAAATGCACTTTCAAAACTCAATTCTGAGAAACTCAAGAAAGGTGCATCTTTTCAACATTGGTTTGACCAACCTTGAACAAGGGCCAAAATAGCTCCAAATCTCACAGAAATAGGTGTCCATGCTTATCTCTCAAATGGGTATTTAAATCTACCTTGAAATTTCAATTGTGAGAAAGTCGACAAAAGTGCATATTTTCAACTTTGGTTTGACAAATCTTGAATGAGAGCCAAAATAGCTCCAAATCTTATAAAAATAGGTGTCCATGCTTATCTCTCAAATGGGTAACTAAATCCCCTTTCAAAATTCATTTCTGAGAAAGTCGATAAAAGTGAATATTTTCAACCTTGGTTTGACCAACCTTGAATGAGGGCCAAAATATATTTCTAGAAACTCAACAAAAGTGCATATTTTCAACCTTGGTTAGAAAAACCTTGAAAAAGGGTCAAAATAGCTCCAAATCTCATAAAAATAGGTTCCCATGCTTATCGCACAAATGGGTACCTAAATCCACTTTCAAAAATCAATTCCGAGAAACTTGAAAAAAGTGCATCTTTTCAACCTTTGTTTGACCAACCTTTAATGCGGGCCAAAATAGCTCCAAATCTCATAAAAATAGGTGTCGATGTTTATCTCTCAACTGGGTACCTAAATCCACTTTCAAATTTCAATTCTGAGAAAGTTGACAAAATTGCATATTTTCAACCTTGGAGACCAATCGTGAACTAGGGCCAAAATAGATCCAAATCTCATAAAAATAAGTGTCCATGCTTATCTTGCAAATGGGTACCTAACTCCACATTAAAAAATCAATTTCAAGAAAGTAAAAAAAGTGCATATTTTCAAACTTGCCTTGACCAACCAACAACGAGGGACAAAATAACTATAAATATAATAAAAGTAGGTGTCCATGCTTATCTCGCAAATGGGTGTCTAAATCTACTTTAAAATACAAAATCCAAGAAAGTCAACAAATATATTTTCAAGCTTGGAATGACCAACCTTGAAGAAGGGCCAAAATAACTCCAAATCTCATCAAAATAGGTGTTCATGCTTATCTCTCAAATGGGTACTTAAATCCAATGTTAAAACTCAATTCCGAGAAAGTCGACAAAAGTGTATATTTTCAATATTGGTTCAACCAACCTTGAATGAGGGCAAAGATATCTCCAAATATCACAAAAATAGGTGTCCATGCTTATCTTTCAAATGGGTACCTAAATCCACTTTCAAAACTCAATTAACAGAAAGTCAGCAAAAGTGCATCTTTTCAACCTTGGTTTGACCAACCTTGAACGAGGGCCAAAATAGCTCTAAATCTCATAAAAATAGGTGTCCATGCTTTTCTCCCAAATGGGTAACTTAATCTACTTTTAGATACCAATTCCTAGAAAGTCGACAAAAGTGCATATTTTCAACCCTGGTTTGACCAATTTTGAATGAGGGCCATAATAGCTCCAAATATCATAAAAATAGATGTCGAGGCTTATCTCTCAAATGGGTACCTAAATCCACTTTAAATACTCAATTCTGAGAAAGTTGACAAAAGTGCATATTTTCAACCTTGGTTTGACCAACTTTGAACAACAGGAAAAATAGCTCCAAACTCATAAAATAAGTGTCCAACTTATCTCTTAAGTGGGTACCTAAATCGAATTTCAAAATTTAATTCTAAGAAAATCAGGAAAACTACATATTTTCAAGCTTGGTTTGACCAACCTTGAACAAGGTCTAAAATAGCTCCAAATCTCATAAAAATAGGCGTCCATGCTTATCACTCAAATTGGTATCTAAATATACTTTCAAATTTCAATTCCGAGAAGGTCGCCAAAAGTGCAGATTTTCAAGATTGGTTTGACAATTCTTGAACATGGCCTATAATAGCTCCAAATCTCATAAAAATAGGTGTCCATGCTTATCTCTCAAATGGGTACCTAAATCCACTTTCAAAACTCAATTAGGAGAAAGTCAATAGAAGTGCATATTTTCAACCTTGGTTTGACCAACCTTGAACGTTGGACAAAATAGCTCCAAATCCCATAAAAATAGGTGTGCATGCTTATCTCTCAAATGGGTATCTAAATCTATTTTAAAATTTCAATACCGAGAAAGTCGAAAAAAGCGTATTTTTTCAACCTTGGTTTAATGAAGCTTGGACGAGGGCCAAAATAGCTCCAAATATCATAAAAATAGGATTCCACACTTATCTCTTAAATGAGTACCTAAATCCACTTTCAAAACTTAATTCCAAGAAAGTCGACAAGAGTGCATATTTTCAACCTTGGTTTTACCAACCTTGAATGAGGGCCAAAATAGCTCCAAATCTCATAAAAATACGTGTCCATTCTTATCTCTCCAATGGGTACCTAAATCCACTTTATAAACTCAATGCCAAGAAATTAACAAAAGTGCATCTTTTCAACCTTGGTTTGACCAACCCTAAATGAGGGCCAAAATAGCTCGAAATATTATAAAAATAGATGTACATGCTTATCTCGCAAATGGGTATCTAAATCTACTTTAAAATTTCAATTATGAGAAAGTCGACAAAAGTGCATATTTTCAACCTTGGTTTGACAAACCTTTAAGGAGGGACTAAATAGCTCCGAATATCATAAAAATAGGTGTCCATTTTTATCTCTCAAATGGGTAGCTAAATCCACTTTCCCAATTCAATTTCGAGAAAGTCGACAAAAGTGCATATTTTCAACCTTGGTTTGAACAACTTTGAAAGAGGGCCAAAAATAGCTCCAAATCTTATAAAAATAGGTTTCCATGCTTATCTTTCAAATGGGTCTCTAAATCTACTTTAAAATTTCTATTCCGAGAAAGTCGACAAATGTGCATATTTTCAACCTTGGTTTGACCAAGCTTGAACTAGGGCCAAAATAGCTCCAAATCTCATAAAAATAGGTGTCCATGCTTATCTCTCAAATGGGTATCTAAATCTACTTTAAAAAATCAGTTCCAAGAAAGTCGACAAAAGTGTATATTTTCAACCTTGGTTAGACCAACCTTGAACGACAACAAAAATAGCTCCAAATCTCATAAAAATAGGTGTCCATGCTTATCTCTCAAATGGGTACCTAAATATAATTTCAAAATCCAATTCGTAGAAAGTTGACAAAAGTGCATATTTTCAACCTTGGTTTGACCAAGCTTCAATGAGGGGCAAAATAGTTCCAAATGTCATAAAAATAGGTTTCCATACTTCTCTCTCAAATGGGTACCTAAATCCACTTTCAAAACTTAATTCCAACAAAGTCGAAAAAAGTGCATGTTTTCAATCTTGTTTTTCCCAACTTTGAATGATAGCCAATATAGCTCCAAATCTCATACAAATAGGTGTCCATACTTATCTATCAAATGGGTATCTAAATCCACTTTCATAACTCAATTCCGAGAAAGTAGACAAAAGTGCATATTTTCAACCTTGGTTTCAACATCGTTGAACAAGGGACAAAATGGCTCCAAATCTCATAAAAATAGGTGCCCTTGCTTATTTCTAAAATGGGTACCTAAATCCCCTTTCAAAGCTCAATTCCAAGAAAGTAAATAAAAGTGCATTTTTTCAACCTTGATTTGACGAATATTGATCGAAGGAAAAAATAGCTCCAAATATCATAAAAATAGGTGTCCATGCTTATCTCTGAAATGGGTATCTAAATATACTTTAAAATTTCAATTCTGAGAAA
>LPNX010135769.1:71539-90888 GCA_001517045.1 Pseudotsuga menziesii | reverse complement strand
ACACTGCATGCTTTTGACGGACCCCGCTACCCCAAAAACAAGAAATACCTGAAAAAACGTGATGATGATGTCATCATCACATTTTTTCAGGTATTTCTTGTTTTGGGGGTAGCGGAGTCTGTCAAAAGCATGCAGTGTGGGTACTCGTTGGATGCGGAATCAAATTTCGCATCCAACGAGCTCTCTCAATCAAAATTTGAATAAAAACACAGGGAGATATGTCGAAAATACGAACACAAAAAGTAGTTTTTTTCTTTCTTCCTCCAAAATTAATCAATATTATTTTATTATTTTAACTATTATTTTATTATTTTAACTATTATTTTATTATTTTCCTTAGGAGGCCCATTTTAGACCCCAAAATTCCTCTAATGAAAAGTACATGTTTTCAACCTTGGTTTCCATGTTTGTCTCTCAAATGGGTTTCTAAATCTACTTTAAAATTTCAATTTTGAGAAAGTCGACAAAAGTGCATGTTTTCAACCTTGGTTAGACCAACCTTGAATGAGGGCCCAGATGGCTCCAAATCTCATAAAAATAGGTTTCAATGCTTATCTTTCAAATGGGTACCTAAATCCCCTTTCAAAACTCAATTCCAAGAATGTAAAAAAGTGCATATTTTCAACCTTAGTTTGACGAACCTTAAATGAGGGCCAAAATAGCTCCAAATGTCATAAAAATAGGTGTCCATGCTTATCTCTCAAATGGGTACCTAAATCCACTTTCAAAACTCAATTCTGAGAAAGTCGACAAAAGTGCATCTTTCCAACCTTGGTTTTCCCAACCTTGAACGAGGGCCAAAATAGTTCCAAATATCATAAAAATAGCTGTCCATTCTTATCTCTCAAATGGGTATCTACATCTACTTTAAAATTTCAATTCTGAGAAAGTCAACAAAAGTGCATATTTTCAACCTTGGTTTGACCAACCTTGAACAAGGGCCAGAATAGGTCCAAATACTATAAAAATAGGTGTCCATGTTTATCTTTCAAATGTGTACCTAGATCCACTTTCAAAACTCAACTTTGACAAATTCGAAAAAACTATATATTTTCAACGTTGGGTTGACCAACCTTGAACGAGGGCCAAAATAGCTTAAAATCTCGTAAAAATAGGTGTGCATGCTTATCTCTAAAATGGGTACCTAATCCCACTTTGAAAACTCAATGCCGAGAAAGTTGACAAAAGTGCATCTTTTCAATATTGGTTTGACAAACCTTGAATGAGGGCCAAAATAGCTCCAAATATCATAAAAATAGGTGTGCATTCTTATCTCTCAAATGAGTACCTAAATCCACTTTGAAAACTCAATTCCGAGAAAGTCAATAAAAGTGCATCTTTTCAACCTTGGTTTTCCCAACCTTGAACGAGGGCCAAAATAGCTCCAAATATCATAAAAATAGGTGTCCATTCTTATCTCTCAAACGGTTATCTAAATCTACTTTAAAATTTCAATTCTGCGAAAGTCGACAAAAGTGCATATTTTCAACCTTGGTTTGACCAACATTGAACAAGGGCCAAAATAGGTCCAAATATTATAAAAATAGGGGTCCATGTTTATGTCTCAAATGGGTACCTAAATCCACTTTCAAAACTCGGTTTTACTCACAATACTGAGGGTAGGGGGGGGGGTGAATCAGTATTGACCTTTTTAAAACTAAAACACAAAATAATCAACAATTATTACATAGATTTTATCATGGAAACCTCAAAGAGAAAACTCCTAGCTCATACTCATTAATAAAATGAATTTACAAAATTGTTTTATCTGCTAGAACCGAAAGGATGCAAAATACATCCTAGGTTTTGCTTGTAGCTACAAACTAGGATGCTACAACGCTCCTTATGGTTTTCTGCCTGTTTTTAATATGCAAGGATGCTACAACACCTTGTTCTGTAGCTACGACTGGAAGGAGGCTTTGACCCCCCTGCAAAACTATGGTCTGCCTTAGCACCACCATGCCACCCTATTATGATTTTATTCAGATTGTGGAATAGATGTAAGCTATTCACTATGGACTCTATTAAACTTATTAATAGAGACACTTCATTTAGAACACAAAAATTCATTAAAATACCTAGTACCTTCATCGTTTCAACGTAACTCTTCATTGTTGTGCCTTTTCAATTTGGGTCATGACTGTTAGTTTACAAACACACCAAAATAACACGTACCTCTTAGGATCATCACATTCCTTCACCAAATGTTGACGTTTCATTCCTCCCTCAGCCTCAGATCTCAATTATGTAGCCCTGTTTATTGTTCTCTTATATTTTTGCAATCCAAAAATCTTTTTGCAATGATACTTACAAGTTTTAATCAGATTCGTTGATCCTACTGTCAGGTATGATCTAGACTGTAGATCTGTTCTATAGATTTCCTCCTTGAAATCCCCTTTCCGCATGAAAATTACCTCATAATGGTTTCTGACCGTTGATCTTCGTCAGGCGTTTTTCTTGACCTTCGATCTCCAGTTTGCAGGATGCAGGATGTCAATCATCCTTTTTATCCTTTCCTTCAACTTATTTCTACAAATTTATTCTGCACCATCGATATTTTGCGGAATCATTCCTGATCGTTGATCTTACGGATTGTGGGATGTGGGATGTGGAATCAGGCTTTCTAATTTTTGGACATCTGCAATTTCCTTTCCGCAATATTCTTTTCCATAATGGTATTTTCACACCGTTGATCTATTTTTTGCGGGATTGATCTCAGTCGTCTGCTCTCCAGATGGCAGGATGCGGGATAATGCTTTCTGATTTTTGGACTCCCGCAATTTCCTTTTCACAAACTTTGTTTTCTCATTGTGGCATGCAGAATTGTGTTTTCCTATTTTCAGACTTCCGCAATTTCCGTTCCACAATTCTGTTTCCGCATTGCGGGATACTTCCTAACCATTGGATATTGTGCGGGATCAATTCCCACCATTCGATATTGATCTTTCAAAACTACTTGATATTTTTATTCTATGTCATCATATGTGTCATGCCACATATACAACTATTCCATTCCATGTCATGGGCATGACTACCTTAGTGACTACCTTAGTCTTTTACTGCATGACTACCTTAGTCTTTTACTAAGTTGGTTCAGCCATCATATACGCTGGTTATTACTTTGTCATTTGTGAACACCTTTTACATCAATGAAAACTATATACTCACCAATCTCCCCCTTTTGGAATTGATGGAAACCTCTAAACCTCTGAACATTCTCCCCCTTTGACAACAATGACAAAGGAACCTTTCTATCTGACAACTCCCCCTGTCAGTATTTCTACCCCTGAGACTGAAATCTTTCCTCTTATTTTTTTTGTAATGGAATTACTCCCATTTTTTGTCTAAGACGCTCAAAAGCTTCTTTAGGTAGTGTTTTGGTAAAAATGTCAGCAATCTGTTCTTTAGTGTCAATGTATTCTAATTTGACAGTTTTTTGAGAAACTTGTTCTCTTAGATAATGATACTTGATTGGTATATGTTTTGTCCTGGAATGCATGATAGGATTTTTAGACATATTTATAGCACTAGTGTTATCACAGTTGATTACTATTGGATGTTCATATTTTACAAGTAAGTCTTCCAGAGTTTGTCTCATCCAAATAACCTGATTGCAACATGAGGCGATAGCAATATATTCTGCTTCTGCTATAGAAAGTGAAGTAGAGGATTGTTTTTTACTTGACGATGATACTAAAAAATAGAAAGGAAACACTTTTAGGGTAAAGTCTTGTCCTTTTGGATACCATAGACCATACTCCATAGTACCTTTTAGATTTTTGAAAATCGTTTTTACTGCGGTTACATGTGTTTCCTTGGGAGCTGACTGGAATCTAGCTACCAATCCGACAACTTGCATGACATCCAGTCTTGTGGTTGTTACATATAGTATACTGTCTATCATAGATCTAAACATGGTATGATCTACTTCTAGTGATTCATCATCCTTACTTAACTTGCAATCGGTGACCATAGGAGTACCAATAGGTTTGGAATATTCCATTTTAAACTTTTTCAACATATCCTTGATGTACTTAGTTTGAGAGATGAAAATTCCTTTGTTAGTTTGGTGAAATTGCAATCCTAGAAAGAAATTTAATTCACCCAACATTGAAATTTTGAATTATTTCTTCATTTTAGAGGAAAAATATACCGTTAGGATTTGAAGATTGCTTTCAAATATGATATCATCCACATAGACAACGACAATAATCATGTTTTTATCTTCGATTTTTAGATAAAGATTAATTTTAGTGGCTCCTCTTTTAAAACCTTGTTGTTTTAAGTAGCTATCTAGTCTTGAAAACCATGCTCTTGGAGATTGTTTAAGACCATAGAAATCCTTCTTCAGTTTGCAGACATAGTCATTCTTCTCTGATAGAAGAAACCCTTCAGGCCGTTCAATATATACTTCTTCTTATAAATTTCCATTTATAAATGCAAAATTGACATCCATCTGATATACCTTGAAGTTTTTATGGAATGACAGTGCTAATAACATTCTAATTGCTTCAAGTCAAGCTACAGGAGCACAAGTTTCTTCAAAGTCAATACCTTCCACTTGGGCATAACCCTTACACACTAATCTTGCTTTTTTCCTTATTACTTGACCATCTTGATTGAATTTGTTTTTAAAAATCCATTTAGTTCCTACAATGTTCTTATCTTTAGGTCTTTGGACAAGTTCCTGGGTCTCATTTTTTTCAATCTGATCTAGTTCTTCATTCATGGCTTTGACCCATTTATCACTTTTGCTAGATTTTGTGAAGTTCTTGGGTTTTACTATGGATAGTAGGGCTTGTTCAATACCTGTTAGTTTTCTTCTTATTTTGACTCCAGTATTTTTATCACCCATGATATGTGATTCTGGATGATCCTTTTGTGTCCTTCTAGATGGAGTTTTAGTGTCAGGTCTAGGGAAGTCTTCTTCATATTCCTGTGTATTTTCCTCTTCTTTGTCTTCTTCTTTGTTATCAGTACTTTTGTCTCTCAATTCTTCTGTCTTGTCATCACCTGTATGAATATCTTTAGGATCTTCTTCTTTCCTTGGTTTTACATCATCTACTTTTACATCAGCACTCTCTACAATTTTATATAACTTTTTATTGAAGCATCTATATGCCTTTTTGGTGGATGAATATCCCATAAAGATTCCTTCATCAGTCCTAGAGTCAAACTTTCCAACTTCATCCTCGCTTCTTTTGATGTAACATTTACTGCCAAATACTTTAAAATATTTTATTGATGCTGGTCTTCCATACCATAATTCGTAGGGAGTCTTATCCTTGTTTACTTTGAGGTGTGCTCTATTAAGGGTGTAGACAGCTGTGTATACAACTTCTCTCCAAAAATAATTTGATAATTTTGCTTCATTAAGCATTGTTCTGGTAGCTTCTTGGACTATTATATTTTTCCTTTCAACAACCCCATTCTATTGTGGAGTTTTTGAAGCTAACAACTGTCTCTTAATTCCATGATATTCACAGAATTCATTGAATTCATTGGAAGTAAATTCTCCCCCATTATCTGATCTAAGATACTTGATCTTCATACCAAACTCATTTTCAGCCAATGCTTTGAAGATCTTAAATTTTTTTAATGCTTCTGATTTTTCTTTGAGAAAGGCCACCCAGGTCATCCTTGTGTAATCAACAATGAGAAACATGAAATAGTGATATCCTTGCAGAATTTTAGTTCTGATTGTTCTACACAAATCTGTGTGTACTATTTCTATAGGGTGTGAAGTAATATGTTCCTTAGTCTTGAAACTAGCTCTGGTTTGCTTCCCATGTTGACAATGTTTACATACTACATTTAAAGGAGCTATAATTTTTGCCATATTTCTTACAGCTTCTTTTGCGCTTATTTTGGTAAGGTTGTTGAAACTTAGGTGTACCAACCTCTGTGCCACAACCAACTTTCATCTATCATGCTTAAATAGATTTGGTTTTCATTTTACTAGATGTATACATTGTTTGCATTTCTCATGGAAATGCTAACTATCTTCCCTAATTTCTTATTTTTTGATTTCACATTTTTCTCAGTAAAATATGCAAATGTAACCTTGGTCGCATGTTTTACTTACACTAAGAAGATTAGGCTTGAGGGTTTTAACTAGCAAGACATTTTCTTCTTTGATCTTGTTGTTGAAAATAGTTGTTCCTTTGCCAATTATTTTAGAAGACAAACTATCTCCAAAAGTGACTTTTCCTTTATTATCCTTTAGTTTAATGGATTTTCTTGAGTCACTGGTCATATGTTTTGAGCAACCATTGTCCAAGTGCCATAGGTTTTGGCTTTCGGTTGCACATAGAGCAATCATGGAACTTTCATTTTCTTCCTTTTCTCTCAAATATTTCTTTTTCTAGGTACTCTAAGATTGAGTTGCAATAGTATTCCTTGTAGGAGTTTTTAGTTTACAATCCCTTGCCATATTCCCATGGTTATTACAATTATAGCATTCTATGTCATATTGTTTGAATAGTGAAAACATATTCTTATTTCCCTTTGTCTTAATGATTGATGGCCTTTTCTTGTATTTAGATTCATTTCTTTTAGTTCTGCAATTTAATGCTTTATGACCAAAATTATTATAAGAATAGGAGTAGCCTAAAAAGACCTGTAGATATCTATTTGGTCTTTTGGGTGCTATATTATTTCTTTTTTTATCTTTATAAATTAAGCCAACTTTCTCGTTTACTTCTCTTTTTGCTGGAGTCTTCAGTATTTCACCATAACTTTTCATACCTCCTTTTTATTAGTGACATGAAACTTTTCTGGATTCTTTTCTTTCACAAACCCCAAATCAGACTTATCATTTGATGTTTTTTGGCTACTTAGAATGTCATCTAGAATCCTTGAGTTGCTCTCAAAATTTTATTTGATGGATCCTTCATTAAGCTTTCTCTTGAATTGTGTGATATCCTAAATCCACTTTCAAAAATCAATTCCGAGAAAGTCAACAAAAATGCATATTTTAAACCTTGGTTTGACCAACCTTGAATGAGGGAAAAAATAGATCCAAATCTCATAAAAATAGGTGTCCATGCTTATCTCTCAAAAGGGTACCTAATTCCACTTTCAAAACTCAAATTTGAGAAATTCAACAAAAGCGCATCTTTCAAAGCTGGTTTGAACAACCTTGAATGAGGGCCAAAATAGCTCCAAATATCATAAAATAGGTTTCCATCCGTATCTCTCTAATGGGTATCTAAATCTACTTCAAAAATTTCAATCCCAAAAAAGTTGGCAAAGTGCATATTTTCAACCTTGATTTGACCAACCTTGAACACGGGCCAAAAAAACTCCAAATCTCATAAAAATAGGTGTCCATGCTTATCTCTCAAATGGGTACCTAAATCCGCTTTGAAAACTCAATTCTGAGAAAGTCGACAAAAGTGCATATTTTTAACCTTTTTTTGACCAACCTTGAACGAGCGCCAAAATAGCTCCAAATCTCATAAAAATATGTGTCCATGCTTATTTCCCAAATGAGTATCTATATCTATTAAAAAATTTCAATTCTGAGAAAGTCGGAAAAAGTACATATTTTCAACCTTGGTTTTACCAATCTTCAACGAGGGATAAAATACCCCTAAATCTCATAAAAATAGGTGTCCATGCTTCTCTGTGAAATGGGTACCAAAATCCACTTTAAAAAATCAATTCCAAGAAAGTAGAAAAAAGTGTGTGTTTTAAACCTTGGTTTGACTAACCTTGAACGAGGGCCAAAATAGCTCCAAATCTCATAAATATAGGTGTCCATGCTTATCTCTCAAATGGGTACCTAAATCCACTTTAAAAACTAAATTATGAGAAAGTCGACAAAAGTGCATATTTTCAATGATAGTTTGACCAACATTGAACGTGGGTCAAAATAACTCAAATTCTCATAAAAAAAGGTTTCCATGCAATCTCTCTTTTATCACTAAAGTTGAACCTCGACTGCTTGGGTCAAGCTTAGAGAAATCTTAAATTGGTTTAATGGATAAAAAGAAAATGAATTTACGGAATTTGGTGGTAGGTAAGACTTACTACAAAAATCAAGCTAGATTTGAAAGAAAATAATGAGCAGCAGTATATATATCACAATCAAGACTGATAAGACAAAGCTACGAGTATGAATTTATGAAAAACATGAACCCGATTCTGCATATATTAGTTAAGGATAACTTCACATTAATCGTGAGAATCTAGTAATGGATTAAGATGACCATACACCAGACAAAATCACAACACATGAAATTCAATTATTAAAACAGAAAAGCAGCTCATATGAACATAATCATTTCAAATAAACTAACAAAAATAGAGTGCATACATGCTCCTGCCACTCCAGTATTAGAATGTTCAAACCCTGCCTCAGCCCTCTCGGCTGGTACCTCCCCTTCCCCACTTCTACCTCCAATAGTTTTACAATGAAATATATATATAAGATAGCAAAGCTAACCTCTTTAGCATTTTTTGGATCTAGTCTAATGAGTTTTTGCCAAGTTTGGCTAATCAAACAATAAAATGACCCATGTATTTATTTAATAGGGTTATACTTCTACTATGAATAAAACACTTAAATGAAATGCCACTTGCATTCATGGATGAGTATTAATGAGCTCTTTGAGGAAGAGTCATCATCTGTACCTAAATATACTCCAAAAAAATTGGCAAATTCTCTTCCACAACAGCTGGTGAAATTACTTCTCCATCTTCTCTTTTCATATCCAAAGTACTTCTCCATTGAAAGGTCTTAACATCATTGCCCTCCAGAGACATTACTGTCCATAAAACTAGAATTTATGCCAAGCTACTTGAAAACCAAACATTTCTTCTTGCTTAAATGTTTTTTTTTCCATTGGACCCATACCAACAAGTAAGGAAGCCTCTAGGTCTTCCCTATTAATATCCCTACCTTAATAATAGTTTTTGATAACCAATTGAAGCTCTTCATGCCGTTCCTTTGGCATTGTCAATCCATGCCGTAAGAGTGCAATTGCTACAATTCCAATTGCAAAGGAGAAACACCTTTTTCACCATCATCAACAACAAATTCAGCTCCATTGACTCCTCCTTGATTATTCCTAGAGTCTACTACCTTTCTTGCAAACAAAGGAATTCCAAATTTAGTAGCAACTTGTCTCTTATACTTCTCAGTAGTAGAATGGGAAATTTCATGACAGTCAACACAAAGCAAAACAATATCATGTGACAGATGGCTCTTTAAATGCTCTAGAAAATGCAGTCTATAGAAAGATGGGATGATCCTGTAGCGTAAATAATGATTGCTTTCTACACAACCAACACACATGTTTTTCTTGCGTTGAGTGTAGAATTCATTGTTTTCATCTTTTGGGTGACCTTTGGGTTCAAAAAGAAGTTTTACAGCTAGAGGGTCATCCTCTATAAGTTCTGCCAAATCCTGATGAATATACCAATCAATCTTTCTCTGATTGCAATAACAAAGAAGACGACCATCACTAGCATAGATCCTACAATTGTGATAAACATGTGACTTACATGAAAATTTATGTACAAACTATGCATGCAAAGCTTCCTTACTGCCTTGTTTTGACACTCTGCCTCTTTTTTCCTCAAAGAACATTAACCTCTTTGAATTTAATCTGGATGGTTTTCCCTAGTGCATGCCCCTCAAAGTTTTTAACTTGAATGTTTCCACAATAATAACCCTGTTTAATGTTTCCACATACAATATCTTCTTGCAAACTACCGTTCTTGTTGAGAACATCCTATTTAAGGAGGTTGTATAAATCATTAATGTGCATATAGACCACAGGAGATGGTGAAGGAATTGGTGTCATGAAAGAAGACTCAGCCACAGACTGCACAATAGAATCAGCTACAGAAATTGTACTATAAATCCTTTTTGGGGTAGCTTGGAGCTTTGAGAAAAGTATGTTAAGACAATGAACCTTTTTCCTCTCCTCCACAAATGCATAAAACTGTGGGATCAATTGAGGGCCACCTTAGATGAAAAAATTTTGTGTGCTTCCAGAAACTTATAAATTTTGTCGGAGCAGATCTGATGACAACATCTGGCTTCATCTCGGGATGGCATGCTCCCTGCGAGCTTACAAGAACAAGTAGACCTGTGCCTTTCCAATCCATCACTGCAATCAGTGTTTTGTCTCCATTAGGCTAGATTCTTTATATCTTATTCCTAACCTATTCCAAACCTTGCAAGCCTTCTCTTCTCATACTGCAAACTTAAAGCACACTATAAATTCAAATTGCTCACACTACAAACTTAAGGAAATGCTTGAAGCATCAAGCTTATTTATCCACACTATTTATACTAACCAAAACTACAACTTTGTTCTAGTAAAATAATGCTTCCAGTGAAGCCATGCAAAAATTCCATCAACCAACCAAGAATTGCTTCTAACTTTGAGCATATACACAATCAAAAATATTGAAAAGCATAACTCATACTCACCTCCATCGAAATATGTTTCTAAGAAATTAATGATAGAATATTTATAGTTCACTATTGAATCTAAATAACTTGCAACAGGATCATAAAAATTACTAACAATGACCTCTTCATGTTGCTTGTCTTCTATGAATCCAAGCTGACTGATTTCTGAAAAGTATTGCTCGACTGATGAGGACTGGATGAACAGTTCTAGTAATTCTTTGTCACTGCCTTCCTCAAAACCTGATCGATTATTGTCAAAGAGTAGATCATTGTTGAAAATATCAACAAAGGCTGATATATAAATATGGTGCTCAATAGTTTCCATTGATTATTTCTCTCCTCTTTCTTTCTCATGGGTGTCACTGTCACATATAGAATCATAATTGAAGGGTTCGATAGGTGTTTGAAAAAACTGCTCTTCTTCATCAAAATACCTATCATACTTAGGATGATCTTTATGAATTCCTAAATTTTGAATATCAGTAACCTCTGGTTCATGATATTCTTCAATTTTTTGGTTAACATTTAATGAAGAAGAAAATATAACGGACTGATTTGATAATTTCTCATCATCATATTTAGAACTGGCATACACCGGTTGATTATTGAAAATTCAATATATATATATTCAGAATTCCTTTCTTCATCATCTGAATATTCATCATAAATAGGTTGATTAAAAACATCATGAAGAGTATTTTCTTGACTCTCCAAATTTTCCAAAAGAGTGTGTGAAATTTCATCATTAAATATTTAACCTTCAAAACTTTCTAAAATTTGAACTTTATAAAATTTCACTTCATGAGTTTCTTCGAAGGATGATAGCGCATGAGAAACTTGATCAGTTTTCAAAAGTGAATACTTCAGTTCTATAATGCTATCATCAGTTTTCATAACATAATTTTGAAACTTTTCCTCATGTAAAACAGAATTAATAGAAGAAACGACACATAACGAGTCTACTTCCTCATTTTCATTAGCAAATTCTGAATCCATAGCTTCTTCATTATCCATTTCTAGTTCATGTTTATGGGAAGACACATCATCTTGAATATCATTAGAGAAATGCTGAAGATTGTGAGGAAAAATTTCTTCTTTATCTATATCTTCAGTCTCATTATGCAATTCATACTCCTCACAACAATTTTCAAATAAAAACTCAGCTGAAAAGTACCTTTTACAGTGCTTATGGAATACTGTGTGAAAATCCTTCAAGGATGAAATACTAGAAGGAGGTAATGAGAAATACCATTCACGTGCATCACCATCCAATGAATACATGAACATATTCATACGAACATCCTCGTGCTGTAGATCTAGCAGATTCATGCATTCATGGAACTTGATGAGGTGATCAGCAGGATTATATTCTCTCCTTTCTCTGAAGATAGGTAGGAAATATCCCCATTCTGTCATACTTGGTACTAGATGTGGGAAACCAGGAACTGTAGAAAAGTCAAGAGTTGCAAACCTCTGAGCCACAATGGCCTTCATTCGATCCTGTGATGGAATTCTAGATCCTCAACAAATGGAGTCGCCTCTGAATTCTTTGGAGTCACCCTGTGAAGAAATTTGCAGTCACTATGTCACCAGCCTTTGTTCACCATCAAAGTCTGTATATATTCGTTGTCATACATCCCAGGGAAGTATGTCTTCATTCCTCTGTCCCTAGCAATAGCACCAAAATATTATCACTAAAGTTGAACCTCGACTGCTAGGGTCAAGCTTAGAGAAATCTTAAATTGGTTTAATGGATAACAGGAAAATGAATTTAAGGAATTTGGTGGTAGGTAAGACTTTCTATATAAATCAAGATAGATTTGAAAGAAAATACTAAACATGCGTATATATATCACAATCAATACTGATAAGACAAATCTACGAGTATGAATTTATGAAAAACATGAACCAGGTTCTACATATAGTACTTAAGGATAAATTCACATTAATCATGAGAATCTAGCAATGGATTAAGATGAACATACACCAGAAAAAATCAAAACACATGAAATTCAATTATTAAAACAAAAAAGTGGCTCATATGAACATAATCATTTCAAATCATCTAACAAAAACAGAGTGCATACATGCTCCTACCACTCTAGTATCAAAATGTTCAAACCCTACCTCAGCCCTATCGGCTGGTACCTCCCCTTCCTCACTTCTACCTCCAATATTTTTACAATGAAATATATATATAAGATAGCAAAGTTAACCTCTTTAGCATTTTTTTGGATCTAGTCTAATGAGTTTTTTCCAAGTTTGGCTAATCAAACAATAAAATGAACCATGTCTCTATTTAATAGGGTTATACTTCTACTATGACTAAAACACTTAAATGAAATGCCACTTGCATTCATGGATGAGTATTGATGAGCTCTTTAAGGAAGAGTCATCATCTGTACCTAAATATACTCCAGAAAATTTGGCAAATTCTCTTCCACAACAGCTGGTGAAATTACTTCTCCATCTTCTCTTTTCATCTCCAAAGTACTTCTCCATTGAAAGGTCTCAACATCGTTGCCACCAGAGCCATTACTATCCATAAAACTAGAATTTATTCTAAGCTTCTTGAAAACCAAACCTTTCTTCTTGCTTAAACGCCTTTTTTCCCTTGGAACCATGCAAACAAGTGTTGTTTAGGAATAAACACCCTTGTAACCGAGAGTCTGGGGTTACCAACGTACTCTTAAAACTTGCAGACAATCAGATTTAAAGTACAAAAAAGGAATAGGAAGAAATGTTGAACTCACCCAATTAATGACGGTTGATCCAAGCTTTCTCTTCTCTAGTTCTGCTCCTCTCCAAAGCTTTCAGGGATGCACCTCCTTCACCTGCAAAGAGAGAGTCCTCCAAGTACAATATTATACATGTATACATGACAAGTTAGATAAAAAATATATAGAGTGATTAATCATAAATATTCATCAAACCATGATACATGAAAGAAACTCAACACAAATTTGGAAGAAGGATTCTCTTTATTAACAATAGTGAATGAGATAAGTGTACAACCCAATGCCTAAAACAAGGACTCCTCTATAGCCAAAGGATTCTAATTTTTTCCGCTCCAAAGACTTCTGAAGATATACCACTAGCATAACTTTGCTCTCCAAGTATCATTGGTTAATTCCCTCCCCAAGGCCTCTATTTATACTTAGGAAAATAGAGCAGTTTCAAAGGCTGAGGAGGTTGAGACAGTTAAGATAGTTAATGATCAGGGCTTAACAAATCTCCATTAATCATGTTTTATTATTTTTAATGTCGAATGGATGTGTACGTGAGTATTTATTTTGGCAACCTGCGTATGACACGCGAGTTTCTATAACGGAAACCCACGTATAGATATGTATGTGTGTTGCAATGGAGATACTTGCATACAGTATGCAGAATGTTGTGGAGATAGTCATGTACGTACACGAGTTGCTGTGGAAAGAGTTGCATACAGTAATCAACATATAAAAAGGTAACATGGAAAGTTGGTTGGATAGTGAATGCATCTCATGTAATGCCCATCTATAGTGTTTAGGCACCCTTCAATCCATAAATGTCCTTTTGTGTGTGAACATATGAAGTGTCGGTACTCGGATGAAGAAGTGCCATTTGGGTTGATAACAGATGCCTCCTAATGTGTGAGGTTAGAGGGAAGCGATGGCCAAAATACATTATAATCTCTATCTTTTGAGAACTCAGAAATCCAATGGAGCAGAGGTAGTACTTGAAACAAACACATAATAATGTCATATACAAAGTCATATCTGAGGATGATATGTTCAATATAATGGAACACTAGCTCCTTTACAAATTTTTGAGTACATCATATAGTACAAGTACAAGACCATGTATATTACAAAGGTGGATCGAATCCATGATATATAATAATGATGAGTCTTCAAATATCTGGAAACTCTGTACATAGGTAGAACATAATATTGCACAACTTAGTCCATAAACGGGGAACTAAGGTCTTCATAAATTATCCCAAAGAACCAGTACAATCCAATCCATGTGAATAGATGTAGGTTGAAGTCAAACATGGAGCAGATTCAACAGATTGCCAATCAATAGGTGATAATCGACAACTGAAGCAAATGAATTCACCCATGATGAAAGTGAATCCTAAGGTATGATCGTCAAAACTCCAGGTCTTCATCATCCGGAAATGCTGATGCAGAACCATACTATGATAAGGAAGGCAATAGATCCTCCAACGGATCACAAGAGTGACTAGGAATTGGGTAAATGAAGGGAGACACAAGTGATAACAGATATGACAATGATGGGATCAGGATATAGATCAGATATTGAGTTAAGTCATTAAACAGTGAGCATGACACAGAGATGACCCAAGGAAACTTTTAACTTTATAGATAGAACAACTAGACTTATCTGTCATGTAGGAGACATGATCAGATTCCCCAGGTAGAACTGACAAGAGGAGGCATAATAAACTCAAAGTAATAGCTGAACTGAAAGTGAACACTAAGACATGGGTATCGAAAAAGGAAAAAAGTGCTATGTTCAAGGATGACATGCTGCCACTAACTGAAAACCAAGAGAAAAACTTCTTCCTTACCTTCCCTGTTAAATTTTAATGAGTCCAGGAAAGTCAACTTGAGTCTCTTTTCATTTTTTAACAAGCTTGAAGAGAAGAGGGAATATTGCTTGATAGTGTCACTAATTCGTGGATTTAATGAGCCCGAACTAGTACATGCTCAGTAGGTGTTTTCACATTTAGAGAGTCTGAAAACTCCAAAGAAGACTCCAGGGTGGTCCTTTTTCATCCAATTTAGTCTCCTGAGGTCAGAAAAGTACAAAACATACCATAGAAGAACTCTCTTAACTTCCGTAGAAGAAAAGGTGAACCTTTTTCGTACTTAGTGAGGGAGGTCCAAAAAAGGTTAAATTACCACCTACCCAATGCTCCTTTGAGAGCATCATATAGCTTGAGTTTTACGAATGTGAAGGAAAGCAAGATCACTCGGAAATATCCATTTGAGTACAAGTAATGGGGCTTACAACAATAAACTCGATGCTTTGTTCTTTAGAGTTTAACAAGCATGACAAAGACATAAAGTACACTCGAAATCTTTTCATGTTTAGGTCCAGAGCATGAAAAATAGAAAACTAAGCTCAAACCTCGAGTTCCTTTTCCGTAAATTTAGTCCCTTAGGTCCAGAAAAGTGATAAACCTATGCCTAAGAATACTCTTCTCAATTCCGTAGAAAAGAGATTGATCCTTTCTCGTACTATTCCGCATGGTCTGAGAAAGAGATAACCTACCACCAATGCAGATTCCCATTCACATATTCTTAATGAGCTTGAACGGACAAGTTAACTTGGTAGTCAAGTCTGTTTTAAGGAGTCAGACCTAGGCCTAAAGAAACTCTATAAGGGTGGGGAGTCCTATAAAGGGATAGCTTGTAAACAGAGACCAAAATGAGGCTCCATTTGGTGTGAAAATTAGCTAAGAGGATTCCCCTATACCTAAGACAGCTACATCATGAGTATCAAAAGACAACATGGGTTCTAAATGAGGATACTCATGAGAGGAAGGACCTATCCACAGAAGAACGATGGTAAAGACAAGGAGATAATGGTTAAGAATACCACAGTCCATGGTTAAAATGTTGATTGCTAAGTTTAAGATGAATTAAGTATAGATGCAAAATGCATGTGAAATGACAAAAAATCACCCTATATGAGCAAAAAAACACCTTAGAATGATGAAAAACCGGTTACAAGACAAAAATGAATGGTATTAGTTTGATAAAATGTGAACTATAGGGAAAAAACCCACTTGAGAAATTTAATTTCTATAAATATTTCAAAAACATAAATAAAACTCACCATTTTGAATTTTAGCCATAAAAATCAATTTTTCACCTCTACCTTCATTTGATCGTTGTGGACAATCTAGTGGACGAAATCCAATTCTGCAAGTGTCAGGTAAGACTACACCCCAAGCTCTTCAATTTGATCCTAGAAAAATTTAAATTTAGGCTCCAATTTTATATTTTTGAGTTCCCTTAAGCAAGGAACGCTGTGTACACAGGTTCTCTATATTGAAACTCATGTACACGCGTTCTGTATGCGGGTTTCCCTAAAGGACAGTCGCGTACAGTATGTGACATGCCTATATAGATAGTCATGTATGCTGTGTGAAGAGTAAAATAAATATTTAGGGTCCAAATATGAATTTTTGCATGAAACTAAAGGTTCACAATGGTTGTTTTGCTAGGTTTGAAGATGGTGCTTGAGTGGAGGGAGCGTGAGCATGAATATATGGATCAAGTGTTGATGTATTTGTAACTTTAGAATGTATTCACTTGTATTTATTATCTATTGTAACCTGATGTTCATTCCGGGATGTATTGTAATGTATTTGAGTCATGTCATACCCCGATGTTTATTCCGGGAAGTTTCTATAATGAGAAAGTCATGTCAAGTCATTGTGGGTAACCCTCCTATTGGTTAAGGGTTAAAGTCCCCGTAGTTGTGGGGTTCTTGGGTTATTAGACTATCCTAGTGAATTCGACCCTAGGTGAGTCATTGTAAGTCAGGGAAATAGTCCCCACCATTGTGTTACCCTCCTATTGGTCGGAGGAGGCAAAGTCCCCACAAGTGGTGGGGCACTATGGTTATTAGACACTCCTAGAGATGTCGGCTCTAGTAAGTAATTGTTAAGTGAGGTCGACATGTTGGAGTGCACTTCAAGTGAACGGAAGAATATAAATAGAGAGTGAGAGCCTCTCTATTTATCACTTGCAACACATCACTCACTCACTCAAGTGTGGTGCATTAGTGAGGAAGGAAATACACTGGGACTAGACAAGAAGAAGACTACTGCTGTCGAGAGTGCATCTTACTGTTTTGGTGCTGATTCTATCTCTGAGAAAGTTGTGGGGTTTTCTCCTTTATGTTTTCCCCGAGGAAAAATATTTGTGTCTCTTGTCTCTTGTGATGTGCTTATGTTTTACTGTTGTGCTTGTTATTCTCTCAATGAAAAGATCCTAAGATAATAATGCTAGCTTATATGATGAAAAACTAGCATGGTATCAGAGCTAAACTAAGAAGAATACATTGTGTAGCTGCAGAAGCTAGGGATTATTAATTTTTGGGTCTCTCTCCACAATCCATCAGCAAAAGTATGCTAGGATAACTCTCCATTGAAGGGTGCATCTTTCTGTCGAAGCGGAATTCAATTCCGAGCATTTTCAGTTTTCGATGTGGAAATTAGGGATTTCTACAGAAGAGGAATTTTTGAGTGATACCAGCATAGTATTTTTATCCTCATCAAAACCAAATTTTAGAGACCTGGATCAAGAAATTTGGTTACGTGAAACTCCGGGAAAGTCAAACCCTAGTTTGACCCTGAGTTGGAAAAACCCTAAATACTAAAAGTGATAAGTTTTGGTACAGTCGCTATATACCGCAGTTTTTGAAGTATCAGAAGCAGAAAATTCCAGGGACAGAATCTAAAATCTAGATGAACACTGTATCCAAAACTCAGCCTCAGATTCACTATATTCTGGGAGATATGATCCCTCCAATTTAGGGTTCCAGCCTCTTCAAGAATTCATCCCTAAACAGGACACCTGGGGATAATTGCAATATCTTGGGCTACAGAGGTCCAAATGGAATTATTGAAGATGTTCTAGAAAGGGAACAGAATTTAATTTCATTGGTACAAATATTAGAATCAGAAGATCAACCAGTGACACGTGGCATGCCATACAACTTTGTTGTTCTGAACAGTCCTCTAAGAGGTCACCTTGGGAAAAGGATCATAAATCCCAAATGGTGAGATCAATTCTGATGAAAACTATGGTGTTGGATCAGGGACGTGCAAGGTTACCTCTATGATATATTCTAGACATAGAAAATCTGAAATTGCAGAGATATCACAGAAATAGTAACAGTCATTTCTACAAAAGAAATTGGAAAATTAGGGCTTCCTGTTTCGGGAGCTTCCCTCCACTATTTTCAGAAAAGGAGTACATTGGATAGCTTCATTTGAAGCGATCTATCTATTTATCCAATCAAATCTGAAAGATTCCAAGTTTTTAAATTTAGGGTTTCTGTGACAAACCCTAGTTCAGCCGGCTCCGGAACCAGGACGGACACCTCAAATCGATAAGATCTAATCCTTTGCTATTTTCATTTGAGGTTCTCATTTAAAAGTGATCTATCACATCAGCTTGATGATAAGCTTGGTGAATTTGACAACTTCCAAGCCTAGAAGTATATGATCTTTCAAAAGAAAGTGGATTGGACACCTACATGAGTATAGATGTTCCAATTTCAGAGGGAGATGAGGCTAGAAGCCTTACAAAAGAAGAACTTGGTCAAGGCCAAGAAGATCATTGCTGATTCAGTCATGAATCAACTTGTACTACAAGTGTCTTCCATAAAGACACCGATGATGTTTGATTCCTTGACCATGATATTTGAAGGAAAGAACATAGATCGGGATATGACCTTAAGAAATCAGTTGAAGAATGTGAAGATCCAGAATGCAAAGACCATGCAGTCATAAGAGTCTCTCAAATCAAGAACAACTTGAAGCAGTAAAAGAAGAAGTGAAGAATGCAGAAGCGGTGATGGCCACCTTGAATAGCCTCCCAGGATCATGGGATTCATTCATGTGAGGAATGTGTGCCAGAAGGAAGTGATTACTTTCAGTAGACTTCGAGAAGAAGAAGAAGCTCGACCCATAAGAAGAGAAGAGAAGATAGGAGCAATTGAATATCAAGCTCTCACCATCCAAAGAAGATCCCTCAAGCGATGAGGAATATGAAGATCTCAACTCTTGAAGAACTTCTTATCCACCTTAGCATTTGGATAAGAAACGATGATATCATGAATGAAGAAGACGATGAAGCTAAAGGCTCAAGAAGCAGTCTACCCATGAAACAAA
>LPNX010135769.1:61464-71515 GCA_001517045.1 Pseudotsuga menziesii | reverse complement strand
GCAAAGAAGAATGAAGACTTGTTCCGAAGAACAAGTGACGCCAGTTCAAAGACAAAGAATAATATGACGAGTGCAGTGACATCATTGATGCAGAACCTTCCAGCCATGAAGAAGTAACTAAGAAGAAATGGAAGACCAGTTCAAAGAAGAATGATGTCTAGGATGCAGTATCAATACGTGAAGGGAAGTTCATAGCTCCATCGTGCAATAGATGGAAATATCATGGGATACAAAGCAAGTTTCGTAGCATGAGGATTCTCATGAAAAGAAGACATAAACTACAAAGAGATATTTGCAGCCACTGGAAGTGAAGTCACATGACATGCATAATCATGTGTGCAAATGAAAGAAGGCCTTGTGCGAGTTCATAAGACACCCATGGGATAACACATACATGATGAGCTTGATGAAGATCTTAACCTTTGCTACAAGGTTGAAGATGCAAGTCTATACACTAGATGGTCACATAGAATACTAGTAGCATAGGAAGATACTTGTCACTCCGGTACAGAATGTTCAGTGCATAGAGTACAGAAGACAGAGGGATTATGATGCTCCGCTTCAGAGGGAGTGACTACAGAAGATCTAAGGTTCGACATGGTACGACATGATGGATAGATTACTAATGACTCTAGGCTTTACTGAGAGTAAAGCAAATTCCAACCTTTGCTTCAAGGTTGAAGGCGAAAGACCACTGATGCTCCTGTTATGTGTCGATGCACTACTTTCTAGGTATGGAGGTGTCGCAGAGTGCAGATGGAATCTTCCTTGGACAAGGGAAGCATGCAGTAGAGATATTGAATAGGTTCAGGATGACCGACTACATGACCACATCTATGGCATCGAACATGAAGCTATTGAGTGATGCTTCATCAGAGACGGTTGATGCTATGATGTATCATCAGATGATTGGGTCCTTGATGTACCTAAGACCAAATATTTGCTTTGTTGTGAACACATTGAGACATGTTCACTTGATGGTTACAAAGCATGCAGGGGTACAGTTTATTATGGGCTCAAGTACGATGCGAATTAGAAGATTAACCTGGAGGGTTATGTTGATTCAGATTGGGCAGGTAGTGCCATCGATAAGAAGAACACTTCAGAGTGTTGCTTCAGTATGGGATCAGGTGTGATCTCTTGGTTTAGCAGGAAGAAATCCTGTGTGGCATTGAGTACAGCTAAAGCAGAGTATGTCACAGCTTTTTCAGCTAGTTGTGAGGTAGTATGGCTACGGCAGCTACTATCTGATATATTTGATCTCCAGTTGGATGCTACTTGTATACATTGTGACAACCAGAGTTACATGAAGTTATCAGAGAATCCAGTGTTCCATGACAAGTCGAAGCATATCGAGATCAAGTACCACTATATCAGGGATATGGTGCAGAGAGGAGTAGTGAAGCTCTAGTATGTTGCGATGGAGGAATAGATAGCCAATGTATTGAAGAATCCATTGGCTAGGATGAAGTTCGAGTACTTCAGGGAGAAGCTTGGTGTTCTCTAGATCGAGGTTCCCTCCAAGAGAAAGTGATGAGACCCATAGCCATTCTGACATGGTGAGAGGATTGGTTCCTTCCATGGTCAGATGTAAGGGCTGAGCCATTCTGTCATGGTGATAGGGTTGCTCCCTTCCATGTCAGATATGAGTGCTGTCCATTCTGTCGAGTAGGACAGATGTAAGGGAAATTGCCATTCTAGGAATGGAGGCACCTGGTCAGTTACCAGGAACACTCAGTGTAAAAATTGAGTAGCCATTCTAATGTGATAGAGGGATGTGTTCCCACTTGATCAGATGTAAGGGCTGAACCATTCTATCATGGCTAAAGGATTAAGTTCCTTCCATGTCATATGTGAATGTTGGCCATTTCGATGAGCAGGTTGGATGTAAGGGAAACTGCCATTCTCTAGGAGAATGGAGGTGCCTGGTCAGTTACTAGGTAGCTCAGTCAAGGAGGACTGGGGGCCATTCTGATGTGATTGCTGAGATGTGTTCTCACATGATCAGATGTGAGTGCAAGACCTTCCATCATTGTGAGCAGGATGTGTTCCCGCCTGGATGGATGTAAGTGTAGAGCCTTTTCATCACTGTGAGCAGGATGTGTTCCTACCTGGATGAATGTAAGTGCTGAAATCTCTCATCACTTTGAGTAGGATGTGTTCATGCTGGATGGTAGTCTTTCATCATTGTGAGCAGGATGTGTTCCAGCCTGGATGAAAGTGGGAAATCTCTCATCATTGTGACTAGGATGTGTTCTAACCTGGATGGGAGTATTCCATCACTATGGTAGGATGTGTTCCCTCCTGGATGGATGTGCCTTTCTGACGAGTAGGTCAGATGTAAGTGCTGAGCCTTTTCACAGATGTTATAATGTGATGTCCTATCATACTGGTGAATGTGAGTGCTGGGCCTTTCTGATGTGATTATAGGATTGGTTCCTATATGATCATATGTGAGTGTTGGGCATGCCTTTCTGACGAGTAGGTCAGATGTAAGTGCTGGGAGTTCCTTTCTGACGAGTAGGTCATATGTAAGTGCTGAGTGAAGACCTACATGGAGGCTAGGCCTGCAACTAGCATGAAAAAGGGCTAGCTCTGTAGAAATTCCTGTGATGAGAAGAATCATGAGATAGCACCAGGGATGATCTAGATCGATTAATGATTGAGATCCAGTGATGATAGCTAGTGATGATCTAGATCGAGTGAGGATCCAGATCTAGTGAAGATGATCCAGCAGTGATGATCCAGATCGAGTAATGATCCAGATCCAGTGATGGTGATCCATATCGAGTGATGATCTAGATCCAGTGATGATGATCTAGATCGTAATGATCCAGATCCAATGATGATGATCCAGATTGAGTGATGATGATCCAGATCGAGTGATGATCCAAGACTAGATGAAGATGATTTGAAAATGAAGATGAATTACAGATAAAGATGACTTGAAGATGAAGATGACTTTGAATATTATGAAGACCTGACGATGACCTAGATGATACAGAGAAGAAGACTTGTGCTAATAAATTGTGTCGAGAGAATACCTTCCTAGTTAAGAGGGAGTGTTGATGTATTTGTAACTTCAGAATGTATTCACTTGTATTTCTTATCTATTGTAACCCGATGTTCATTCCGGGATGTATTGTAATGTATTTGAGTCATGTCATACCCCGATGTTTATTCTGGGAAGTTTCTATAATGAGAAAGTCATGTCAAGTCATTGTGGGTAACCCTCTTATTGGTCAAGGGTTAAAGTCCCCGCAATTGTGGGGCCCTTGGGTTATTAGACTATCCTAGTGAATTCGACCCAAGGTTAGTCATTGTAAGTCAGGGCAATAGTCCCCACCATTGTGTTACCCTCCTATTGGTTGGAGGAGGTAAGGTCCCCACAAGTGGTGGGGAACCCGAGTTATTAGAAACTCCTAGAGATGTCGGCTCTAGTAAGTAATTGTTAAGTGAGGCCGACATGTTGGAGTGCACTTCAAGTGAATGGAAGAATATAAATAGACAGTGAGAGCCTCTCTATTTATCACTTGCAACACATCACTCACTCACTCAAGTGTGGCGCATTAGTGAGGAAGGAAATACACTGGGACTAGACAAGAAGAAGACTACTGCTGTCGGGAGTGCATCTTACTGTTTTGGGATTTTACTATTTTGGTGGTGATTCTATCTCTGAGGAAGTTGTCGGGTTTTCTCCTTTATGGTTTCCCCGAGGAAAACTCTTTGTGTCTCTTGTCTCTTGTGACGTGCTTATGTTTTATTGCTGTGCTTGTTATTCTCTTAGTGAAAAGATCCTAAGATCATAATGCTAGCTTATATGATGAAAAACTAACATCAAGAAGCACTCCAGCATGCCCTCACGGTGAATGTTTTACGTTCAAGTGGGTTATTGAAGTTCTTTTGCACATCACCTATGCGGGCCAATGTACGCCTACCATAGTTCATGATAAACTACTAGGACCATGATTTAGGCATGTTTGACCTTCAATGTGAGTCCTTGGAGATTACCTCGGAGGATATTTACTTCATTGTCGATCTATCACGACGGGGAGCTCCAGTAAACTTGGAGGGCACCGGCAGAGGCGGTGATCCCCTATGTGTCCAAAACTACATTGATATATACTGTGCACCAGATACTCAAAAGAGAGGGAGTTGCATCCCTATTGCACATATACGTGATCTTCCTCTACAAGTACTAACAAGTACCATAGTGAGGGTTTCAGGATCATCTTCTCTTCATCTTGCTACATGAAACCAAATGAGGTTGGCAGTGGATTGCATGCAGGGGGGATTTATATGATTGGTGTTTGGGAGTTGTCTTGATTTTGAGAAAGCAAATCTCGGACTGCAAGAGAGGAAGGAGGAAGAACTTTGGATATTCTATCATACTAGTTTCCTTCTTAGAGAGAGAGTGTCAGGATTGAGCCCTGCAATACCCCTACCAATTCAATCCCCTTGTCAGTCGAGGCTGAGTAGATGGGGGATATCTTCCTCCGCCAGGGAGGAGGTGGCTTAGTGTAGAGTGTGTATGATGATGACTTATACTTTTGGTGGGAGTGGTAGTTTCCAGCACTAGAGCAATTTCCATATGCTAGGATGGATTTCCAAGGTGATCCAGACCTTGTCCTCCCTCCAGAAGGAGCATGGGGAGAGCTAGGTAAGTTTTTATTTTCAAGTTTTTAAAATTTTTATGAATTTTAAAATATAGAGATATATACATATGTAAAATAGTTCTAATCCTATAAACATGTCAAAATGCAGATATTGGACCGGTTCACCTTGAAGGGCATCCACGCATGTATGTGTGTCCTGTCTTAGGCGAAGACTAGGGGATTATTAGGGTTATGGAGGGGAATCTGGCCAAGATTACCTGGATAGTACGTACCTTGCGAATAGAGCATATCCCAGCTGTCATGCAAGATTTTGTGGTTGGAGTTCCACCTATCTGGATACGCCTTTTGAGGCGGGTGGCCAGAGCAGTTCTAGTATACATAGATGCTATTAAGGCTGCCGAAGCTGAGGAAGCTGAAGAAGAAAGAGTACAGGGAGACCGGGGGGACCAGGGTGGTCCAACTTAGATCTAGGGCATTTGATGGACTATTATCCATATTTTGTATATTTTTTGTATATTATATAGTTATGACTGGATCTAAGGATCAGAGACTCGACCTATCTATATACAGATATTCACACACACACACACACACACACACACACACACATATTGTTGGTTTATTTACAAATGTTTTCTATGTGTATGCTGTATATTTGTATGAAATATGTGTTATATGCCAATCCAGAATGTAATTAGTGTATGCATCAGTTAATGAATTCTAACCTCTTGGAATGTGATTGAATGTAATGAATTCAAAATTTCTTTCCAACAACCTAACTTGCATGAACTGACGTAATAGAATAGGGTTCTGCACCTGATAAGCTCGATTGAACTAGGAAACCACTAGTTGAGAGTCTAGTCGGACTTCCAGCTGGGTGATACCATGTGAAAAATCATCCCATAGAAGCTCAATTATAGCCCTATACTCAACAACATTACTAGAGGCAAGACCTAAGCAAGCGCCTCTTGAGGGAACTAACTGTTTTGAGGGAGAATAAATGACCCATGCCGCTGAAGTAAGATTACAAGTGTGGTGACTGGCTCCATTAGAAAAACCTACATATCTCTCGAAAGACATCTGAAACAACCAGCAGATGGTATAAAAAACACAAACCGACAAACTAGTGTACATAAAAATGCATACAAGAAAATACAAGAAAAAGCGGTAAGCCTAAGCATAGTACTTTTTTAGGTAGAGCCCATTTCTAGGCTCAGGCAGCTTATTCCCATCAAAATCAATTAATTCATATGCACCCTTCTTTAAGACATTCGACACTATGTAAGGCCCTAACCACATGGCCTTGAATTTTCTTGCCCCCAGGGGTTCTTTGTCTTGATCCCAAAGAAAAACAAGTTCCCCCTCAGAGAAAATCCGAGGCTTGACTGACTTATCATATTGGCTTTTGACCCCATTTTTGTGAGCTTGATTTGTTGTCAGTGTATCTCTATGCTACTCATCAAGATGTTCTAAGTGTACTAGACATTCTTCAAGCTCTATTGTATCGGGTAACACATGAATAGATATTTTCAAGGATGGGATTTCACATTCAACCGGGGTAACGGCTTCCACTCCATGAATGAGTTGGAAAGGGGAGAAACCCATAGCTTTTTTTACATTAGTTCAGTACGCCCAAAGAGTAGGGTATAGCATGATATGCTAGTTAGAATGGGTTGCATCAATTGTATGTTTGAGGATAGTCTTCAAAGTATTGTTAATAGCCTCAACCTAACCATTTGCCTAAGGATAGTATGAAGATGAATGTTCTTGTCTGAATCCAAGCATAGTGGTCAGTTTCGTCATCATGCTATTTTGAAAATGACTGCCATGGTCAGTGAAAATCACCTTGGGTATACCAAACCATGCTATAATCTGATTGAACATGGAGAAAGCTGTTATTTCCCCGTCGGCTTTAAAAGTAGGCATTTCCTCTGCCCATTTCGTAAAATAGTCCACGTCAACAATGATATATTTGTTCCCCCCAGCCAAGGCTGGGTTGCATGTCATGTAATCAATCCCCCACTTCATGAAGGGGCCCTCTGAGACAACGATAAATAACAGAGTGGGATGTGACCGCATTTTTCTAGTGTAAAGCTGACAGGGATGACAGCACTTCACCACTTCCACACAATCTTTGAATATTCTGGGCCATAAATAACCGGCACGTAGTATCTTTTGGCCCATTGCTAACCCTGATAAATGACCCCCACATGGTCCACTATGGGAATCATTCAGGACAATCTCCGCTTCCTCATGGGTAAGACATCGATGCAAAATGGAATCTACCCCCCTTCGATGTAAAGTATCTCCTATGATGAGGTAGTTCTTAGCATGAAGGCATAATTTACATCATTCCTCCCACAAGGAAGCCATAGGATAAGTCAAAGTATGGAGATATATAAGTATATCTCTATACTAATGGTTAGAGGTGGATATCAAGAAGATATGCTCATCTGGGAGTGAGTCTTCTTCAATGACTACACCTTTTTTTGTTGGAAATTATACTATGAGCTCAGCAAAAACTAAGGATTTTTTAGACTTAGCATACTGGAAATCCAAGTCAAACTCTTGGAGAATTACTACCCATTTGTTAAATTTTCCTCCAACAATCTGTTGGGACAAAACATGCTGAAAAGGATTAACATCGGCTACTACTTTTGTAGTCCTTATTAAAATGTAGTGACGTAACATCTGAACATAATAGATAGATGCTAAGGCCAATTTGTTGATGTGGGAGTACCTGAGTTCAGGTCTGGCTAAAGCACAACTAAGATAGTAAATGACATGCTCCTGGAGCTTATCATCTTCCTAGACCAAGATTACCCCAATGGTCAACTCAAACGCTTCCAGATACAATATAAAATCCCTAGAGTAATCTAGTAGATGCAGTAAGGGTGCCGACAACAAAGCTTTTTTCAATGCCTTGAAAGCAAGTTGTGTAGTTTCATCCCATACAAATGGGGTGTCCTGTTTTAGCAGGTGCATGAAACCCCTAGTAATCTTGGCATAGTTAACAATGAAATGTCAAAGAAAATTAGACTTTCCTTGCAAGATTTGAAGTTTCTTGATAGAATGAGGAGGAGGCATATTTACAACGGCCTCAACTTTTAATGGATCCACCTAAATTCCTTTATTAGAGACAGTGAATCCGAGTAATCTCCTTGCATCGACACATAACACGCACTTGTGGGGATTCAAGCGGATCTTATAGTATCTGCATCACTCAAAGATTAGATGCAAGTGATTTGGATGATTGATTCTTTTATGAGAATGTGCAGGCAGATCATCAAGGTAAGGTTCGAAAATGGATTTAATATCATGGAAGCCAAAGTTCATTTCCCATTGAAAGGTTTCCCCAGCATTTTTCAATCCAAAGGGCATATTTTTGTACGCAAAGGTACACCAAGGACAAATGAAATTAGTTTTATGTTGGTCTTCTGGTTTTATTTGAATTTGATTGTATCCGGAGAAACCATCCATAAACGAGAACACTTCACTTCCCACACAAGCATCTATAATTTGGTCTATAAATGGTGTGGGATAGTTCTCCTTAGGATAGGATTTATTCAAATCTCGAAATTCAGTACAGACGCGTATGGTCCCTTGCTTCTTATCAAGAGAAATAGGGTTAGATACCCATTCTGTCAGAGCTATGGGATAAATAAAACCAGCTTTCAATAGTTTTTCAACTTCAGCCTTCACAGCCGCCGCTTTACGTGGGTTAACAAGTCTTAAATTTTGTTGAATAGGTTTAGTGTCAAGGTATGTTCGGATCTCATGTTCAACTATCGATGGATCAATGCCTCACATCTCCTCATATGACCAGGCAAAGATGTCACGGAATTCCTTGAACAAGGCTGTATAGATTGCAATCTCCTTAGGAGAGCAGTTTGCACCTATATGGATATTTTCCACAACATCTGGATTTGCAGAGATGTTGATAGGGATAGTAGCAGAAATATTTTCCATATTCCCCTCGGCAAACATTCCTTCTCTTGGTAAGGGATTGATGGGTGTATCAACATCATCTAACAGTCTCATAGGAAACTCTTGATTTTCTATCTTACTTAGCTCTGGAAGAAAATAGGATCGATGGTGAAGATCTTCACAGATCTTACCACATCCACACATGGCTTCTAGAATGGCTTCATTAGAAGGTAAGACCATATGTAAACAGTCTGTAGAGTGCAAAGAGTTTTCCACCCAAGCGGGAAAATAGACTTCTTCCAGGTCCTCTGAGACTGTGAGAGGGTTTGGAATGGGATCAACAGTGGTTTGAGTGATAGCTTGGTAAGCCACTTCCAAGGCCTATAAGGGCACTTTCGGTTCATGGGGGGAAGGGAGAACCCAAGGATTAGGCCTATAAACAACCATGGCTATGGACTTCCCCACAGTAGTAGAACCTATATAGTTAATTGGGGCTGGAAGATCAAATGTGCCCATCAATGATGCATACATTCCATCCCCCAAGCTCTGTGCAGCAGGTTTGACCTGATTAACCAATGGCATGGCGGACTCATTAGACTCCATGTGGCCTTTTCGAGTAAAATCGAGTTGGTCAACAGTAACCAACTTCCATTCATGTGGAAATACTACCACCCAAAAGACGGCCGATGCAATAGTGGACATGGCATATGTTGCTAGGGTT
Organism: Pseudotsuga menziesii; assembly: GCA_001517045.1. Taxonomy (NCBI): domain Eukaryota; kingdom Viridiplantae; phylum Streptophyta; class Pinopsida; order Pinales; family Pinaceae; genus Pseudotsuga; species Pseudotsuga menziesii. Next base: position 62,251 of record LPNX010135769.1, on the reverse strand, counting down.
TTCACCCTAGCTTGTGCTGATGAGCACCTACTAAGGAATCTGGAATCCTTAGTAGCAGTTCAATATTATAAATAAAAAAGACTGAAATGGAAACTAAGCTAAAGCAGTAAAAATAAAGAACGTGAAGCAAGAACAGTAAAATAATAATGGTAATTTTTTGATTAATATTACCTCCAATGAGGAGGTTGGTGGAGTCCGTTGCGCTGATCCGATGTCGGTGGCTCCGAGCTCCAAGCTGCTCCTTCTCCTTCTCCGATGGTGGAAAATAGGCCAAAAGGGGTCTCAATGGTGAAAATAGCTTGATGGTAAGCTAGGGTTTCACGAGATGTTTTGGCAGAGTAAGGGTGCTTATGACTGTGGATGTGAAATGAGGGGTCTCCACCACTTATTTATAGTTTTTTAGTGGTGGAATGCTGGCCCATGGTTTTGGAAACCATATGGTTTAGGGCAGCTTGTTTAGGGTTTTTTCCTCCTTTCCTCATTATTTTATATTTTTTCTTCCCTTTTGGGGATTTTTGCTATTTTTAGAGGAATTTTGGACATTTTTGGAGGAAAAATGGGTTTTTTGGCCTTTTGGAGGTATTTTAGGCCTTTTGGAGGCTTTTTAGATGGTTTTATGGCCTGTTAGAGGCATTTTAGGCCTTTTGGAGGATTTTTGGTGGGATTTTCAGGGAAATATGGTAGGAAAATGGACAAATGAGCCATGTAGTGAGGTAGATGAGGTAGTTAACCATTTTTGGGTGTTAACAGATTGCCCCCTGATGTACGAGGGCAGGAGCTTATCGTA
>LPNX010135769.1:36357-55188 GCA_001517045.1 Pseudotsuga menziesii | reverse complement strand
AGCAGTCGGTTTCCTAAAAAGAAAAATCGGTGGACTCACTAGACCAAGAGGAGGTAAGGGAGCATGCAAACACCTAGCTAATGGTATTATGACTTAACTAAATATATCCTCTGCAAGGTGATGAAATCCAAGTCAAACAATATAAGTAGGAAAGTCAAATGGCTAAAGTATCCCCCTACCGAGAGGGACACCGGGTACGCAAACCTAGAAGAATGGCAACTAAGCTACCCCGTTCATGACACGTCCAGAAAGGTGAATCTGCCGCTTGGTCCTTTAACCGCAATATTCCCTATACAGGGATATTCCGAGAACTGCGAAAGGTAGCCCTTCAGTTACTGAATGGATTTCGGTATTCCACTCAGACTTCCGGAACCAATCTCACGACTTCAACCCTCCTAAGGGAGAGGCCCTCTGACAAACTGGTGGTGACCGTGTCAAAAAATACTAGGGGATTTTGGTTCCCTAAAGGACAACAACTATGTCTCACGTGTAAATAACCGAGGGGTGTTATTTGAAGCCTATCCCCCCGATCCTACCTAACTACAAGGTTCTTTTGGGTTCCTCAAACGAGGTTATAGTGTTTGTTGAGTTAGATAGATTTTAAGTCTCACTTTGAATTAGGGGATAAAGTGTGTGCATGTGAGGTTGTGAATCCTAAAATAACAATAGCAATGTAGGAAAAACTTTGGAAAACTTTGAAAACTTTGCAAACCCCTTTTTTTTTTTTTTTGAAATCAACAATGCTAAAAATTTTCTAAACAATGCTGTGAATAAAGGACAGAAATGGCTGTACGGCTGCAAGCGGGACAGGTGGCTGTGCAAGTGCAGGAAAAAGGGAGGCAAAGTAGCTGGGTTTCGGCGCAGAAACGAGGTCAAAAAACTGTTCGCGGACCGCGGGTATGGGGCGGACTCGCGCGGTCGGACCGCGGACTGGAAGGCAACAGTCGCGCGCAGATCGCGGGTTTAAAGGAAACAGGCGCGGTCTAGGTCGCGGGTTTCTGGATGACAGCGGCGATCGGAGCGCACCTGTGTAATGAACAGGCGCGGTCAGATTGCGACTGTGGGTGGAAAAAACGCGGTCGAGGTGCAGGAAACGAGGTGCAGGAAAAAAGGCTGGCAGCGACGAACTGGTCGCGGGTTAGGGCTTGAAATGCGCGGTCGGAGCGCAGTAAACAAGGCTGACAGCGGCGAACCGGTCGCGGGTTGGGGCCTGAAATGTGCAATCGGGGCACAGTAAACAAGGCTGACAGCGACGAACTGGTCGCGGGTTGGGGCCTGAAATGTGCGATCGGGTCGCGGTTGTGGAAAGAAAAAACGCGGTTTCCGGCGGCCGAAAACGACAGCCGAAAGTACAGTACGGAAAAATAACAGTAAAAAGGACAGCGGAGTCGCCAAAACTGTTGCTAGGGTTTTCACCCTAGCTTGTGCTGATGAGCACCCACTAAGGAATCTGGAATCCTTAGTAGCAGTTCAATATTGTAAATAAAAAAGACTGAAATGGAAACTAAGCTAAAGCAGTAAAAATAAAGAACGTGAAGCAAGAACAGTAAAATAATAATGGTAATTTTTTTATTAATATTACCTCCAATGAGGAGTTTGGTGGAGTCCGTTGCGCTGATCCGATGTCGGTGGCTCCGAGCTCCAAGCTGCTCCTTCTCCTTCTCCGATGGTGGAAAATAGGCCAAAAGGGGTCTCAATGGTGAAAATAGCTTGATGGTAAGCTAGGGTTTCACGAGATGTTTTGGCAGAGTAAGGGTGCTTATGACTGTGGATGTGAAATGAGGGGTCTCCACCACTTATTTATAGTTTTTTAGTGGTGGAATGCTGGCCCATGGTTTTGGAAACCATATGGTTTAGGGCAGCTTGTTTAGGGTTTTTTCCTCCTTTCCTCATTATTTTATATGTTTTCTTCCCTTTTGGGGATTTTTGCTATTTTTAGAGGAATTTTGGACATTTTTGGAGGAAAAATGGGTTTTTTGGCCTTTTGGAGGTATTTTAGGCCTTTTGGAGGCTTTTTAGATGGTTTTATGGCCTTTTAGAGGCATTTTAGGCCTTTTGGAGGCTTTTTGGTGGGATTTTCAGGGAAATATGGTAGGCAAATGGACAAATGAGCCATGTAGTGAGGTAGATGAGGTAGTTAACCATTTTTGGGTGTTAACAGCATAAGTCTAGCTTCTTCCCAAAAGCAAATTATAGTCCAAAGGTGCATTAATCACTTCTACCTCAATAGACATCACTTTCCTTGCCATCTTGATTTCAAAATCTGGTAGGGTACCATTTAGATGGAACGACCTTCCATCGAAAGAAGTAAGCAGAGTGTTTGATGGGACTAGCTATGGGGATTCGAGAGCTTTCCAAGATGACAAGGACATAACGCATGTAGAAGCACCCTCATCAACAACTTCCCTTCCAATGGTCTTTCCACCATGGATGAAATCTATTGATAAGGATACATGATAAGGTAGGTTAATTTTAACATCATACAAGTGAAATTTCTCCATGAGAATCGACGAGTCCACATTGCCTAAGGCAGCTAAGAGTGCATCCTGCTAGGCAGGACAGCTCTATAGCACCTCTAAAGCTAACATTGCACATGGGGTTTGGGCTAAGTCTTCAACCATGGAGTAGTTTGAGGCAGCCCTAGCATTAGGGTTATGCAAGGTCTTCTTAAAGGCACCTTTCAATATCTTAGGCATAGTTTCAGCAGGCTTCTCGATTGTGAGAGTGTTAGAAGTTTCACCTATAGACTTACCCTTTTCAGAAGTCTCTTTTTTGTAGTTTTTATTCCTAGTCTGTAGCAAAGTCAAAGATCGAACCATGTTGATATAGTTGGGGTCAGGGGCACCTGGAGTGCCCTCTGCTACATTAGAAGCTGAAGCAGAGTTCTACCCTTGGGGAAAAGGATCCTTTAGGATAGCTGGTTGTTGAGCTTTTAGTAGCTTCTGGGCTTGTTCCATAAGGGGACAAAGGTGAGTGAGGTGATCCTCGTGGCACAACTTACACAGGAATTTCACCTTTTTCTTTTATTTCTTTCCCCCATCAACATTATTCATGGGTTTCTGCTTCTTTTGATTTCCCTCCCCTTTGTTTCCTCTCTTCTTCTTCCCACTAGACTCCTGATTTCCCTTTTGAGAGGTCTATGCAAAAACATTTTCACTTTGGGGTGAGGGGGAAACCTTTGCTTCCTCCACCGTAGAATGTTTGATGGATAGATGATGAAGTTTTTTGGCCAAAGACTCTACAGTGGGAGAGTTTACGGACCCAACCACACCATCGACATGGGGTCTAGGCTTAGGTTTCTCTGCATCATGGGTAGGCCTTGGTGCCTCAGGGATAATCTCATACAAGATCCTAGATTGTAAATAAATCAAATCCAAGTGATGGGCCCTGAGAATGGCTTATTCTTCATTTTTCACTCCTGAAGTGGATACATCCTTAGATATGTAAGGCAACATGGATTTAAGGAACCACTCTAGTAAAAACTCAAGAGGAATAGTGGCTTTAATAAGGCTCTTTCGCCTCCTCCACTCCTGGATGTGATCCGAGATGTGGGTGGCCTTATTCTGCCTGAAGGTAGATAACAAGTCCATTTTGAAATTGTATCGGACCGAAAGCTGAAAGTGGCTAAGGAATGCACTAGCCAAGTCCCAAAAACTACTAAATGCAGCAGAAGGCAACTCTATGTACCATTTTGCTACAGTACTCATTAAGGTTCTTTGGAACAACCTTAACCTGACTGAATCTTCATTCAACGAATTAGAAGAAGACCATAAATGAAACATGGTGGCATGAGCCCCATGATCTTCACCAACTTTGCCCTCGAATTTTGGGATGTCCGATGGCAATTTGGTGGGAACAAGTGGCCACAAGGGGTCATGCCTCACTGGGTTGTTCATCAATTTTGACAAATTTGGCAAGTTTAACGTTTCCAGGAATGGAAGCTTGGGTTGAATCGGAGCACTAGAAGTGCCAGTATGGGGATTAGAGGGACTTTCCCTCGAATTCCCATATGTAAAGGTGGGGTTTCCCCTTGTCACCGGTTGCGAAGTGGATGGATTAATTTGAAATGGATTCCATCCATAAGCCACAGGATTGTGGGTGGGAGGTGCAGTAGAAGAGGTTTGGGCCGTCCCAGTCGAAACTGGGGTTTGAAAAAAGGAGTAGGTATCCCTCCACTAAACAATGAAAAGGGAGAGCTCATGAACGGGGCCAAAACTGGAGTTTGAAAACCTTTCCCGTAAGAGGTAGGGTTTCCAAACTACACTCCTACATAAGAAGGTAATCGGCCTACGTATGGAGTGGATGGGGGAATATGCCCCCCATTCCATTAGAGGAAATTTGGGGTCTAAAATGGGCCTTATAAGAAAACGTGCCAAAATAAGTTTTTGTGAGTTGGAATTCAAGAACCAATAGAATTTCAATAAAATAATTCAACCATAATGGTTGAATTGACATATTTGTCATTAAAAAAAACTACTTTTTTTGTTCGTATTTTCGACATATCTCATTGTGTTTTTACTCAAATTTCGATCGAGAGAGCTTGTTGGATGCGGAATTTGATTCCACATCCAACGAGTACCCACACTACATACTTTTGATGGACCCCTCTACCCTAAAAACAAGAAATACCTAAAAAAAATGTGATGATGACATCATCATCACATTTTTTAGGTATTTCTTATTTTTGGGGTAGCGGGGTTCATTAAAAGTATGTAGTGTGGGTACTCGTTGGATGCGGAATCAAATTCCACATCTAACGAGCTCTCCCGATCAAAATTTGAGTAAAAACAACTTTGGTTTGACCAACCTTGAATGAGGGCCAAAATAGATCCATATCTCATAAAAATAGGTGTCTATGCTTATCTCTCAAATGGGCATCTAAGTTTACTTTAAAATTTCAATTACGAGCGAGTGGACAAAAGTGCATATTTTCAACCTTGGTTGAAAAAACCTTAAATGAGGGCCAAAACAAGTCCAAATCTCTTAAAAATAGGTGTCCATGCTTATCTCTCAAATGGGTACCTAAATGAGCTTTCAAAACTCAATTCTGAGAAAGTCGACAAAAGTGCATATTTTCAACCTTGGTTTGACAAACCTCGAACGAGGGCCAAAAATAGCTCCAAATCTCATAAAAATATGTTTCCATGCTTATCTCTCAAATGGGTACCTAAATCCACTTTAAAAACTCAATTCCGATGAAGTCAAAAAAAGTGTATCTTTTCAACCTTGGTTTGTCCAAGCTTGAACGAGGGCCAAGATAGCTCCAAATCTCATAAAAATAGGTGTCCAAGCTTATTTATCAAAAGGGTATCTAAATATTTTTAAAATCTTGATTCCGAGAAAGTCAACAAAAGTGCATATTTTCGACCATGGTTTGAAAAACCTTGGACGACGGCCAAAATAGCTCCAAATCTCATAAAAATAGGTGTCGATGCTTATCTCTCAAATTCGTACCTAAATTCACTTTCAAATTTCAATTCGGCGAAGGTCAACAAAAGTGCATATTTTCAACCTTGGTTTTATGAACCTCGAGTGAGGGACAAAATAACTCCAAATCTCATCAAAATAGTTGTCTAATTTTATGTCTCAAATGGGTACCTAAATCTGCTTTTAAAACTCAATTCTGAGAAAGTCGACAAAAGTGCATATTTTCTACCTTGGTTTGACCAACCTTGAACGAGAGCCAAAATAGCTCCAAATCTCATAAAAATAGCTGTCCATGCTTATCTCTTAAATGGGTAACTAAATCAACTTTCAAAACTAAAATCCTAGAAATTCGATAAAAGTGCATCTTTTCAACCTTGAACGAGCGCCAACATAGCTCCAAATCTCATAAAAATAGGTGTCCATGTTTGTCTCTCAAAATGGTATGTAAATCTAATTTAAAATATCAATTCCAAGAACGTTGACACAAGTGCATATTTTCAACTTTGGTTTGACCAACCTTGAACAAGGGCCAAAATAACTCAAAATCTCATAGAAAAGGTTCCCATGCTTATCTCTCAAATGGGTACCTAAATCCACTTTCAAATTTCAATTCTGAGAAAGCCGACAAAAGTGCATATTTTGAACCTTGGGTTGACCAATCTTGAACGAGGGCCAAAATAGATCTAAATCTCCTAAAAATATGTGTCCATGCTATCTCTCAAATAGGTACCTAAATCCACTTTCAAAACTCAATTCCGAGAAAGTCGATAAAAGTGCATCTTTTCAACCTTGGTTTGACCAACATTGAACGAGGGACACAATAAATCCAAATATTATAAAAATAGATGTCCATGCTTATCTCTCAACTTGGTATCCAAATCTACTTTAAAATATCAAATTCGAGAAATTCAACAAAAGTGGATATTTTCAAAATTGGCTTGACCAACCTTTAAAGAGGCCCAAAATAGCTCCAAATCTCATAAAAATAGGTTTCCATGCTTATCTCTCAAATGGGTCCTTAAATCCAGTTTCAAAACTCAATTCTGATAAAGTTGAAAAAAGTGCATGTTTTCAACATTGGTTTGACCAACCTTGAACAAGGGAGAAAATAGCTCCAAATCTCATGAAATTAGGTGTCCATGCTTATCTCTCAAATGGGTACCTAAATATACTTGAAAATTTCAATTCCAATAAGGTCAACAAAAGTGCATAATTTCAACGTTAGCTTTACCAGCCTTGAACGAGGGGCAAAATAGCTCTAAATTTCATTAAAATATGTTTCCATATTTATCTCTCAAATGGGTACCTAAATCCACTTTAAAAACTCAAATCCAAGAAAGTCGTCAAAAGTGCATATTTTCAACCTTGGTTTGACCAACCTTGAATGCAGGCCAAAATAGCTCCAAATCTCATAAAAATAGGTGTCCATGTTGATCTCTCAAATGGGTACCTAAATCAACTTTCAAAAATCAATTCCGAGAAAGTAAACAAAACTGCATCCTTTCAACCTTGGTTTGACCAGCCTAGAAAAACAACCAAAATATCTCCAAATATGATAAAAATAGGTGTCCATGCTTATCTCTCAAACCGATACCTAAATCCACTTTCAAAACTCAATTAGGAGAAAGTAGAAAAAAGTGCATATTTGAACCTTGGTTTGCCCAATCTTGAATGAGGGCCAAAATAGCTTGTAATATCTTAAATTAGGAGTCCATTCTTATCTCTCAAATGGGTATCTAAATCCACTTTCAAAACTCAATTATGAGAAAGTAGACAAAACTTCATATTTTCAACCTTTGTTTGACCAACCTTGAGTGAGGGCCAAAATAGCTCCAAATATCATAAAAATAGGTGTCTATGTTTATCTCTCAAATGGGCATTTAAATTTACTTTAAAATTTCAATTCAGAGAGAGTCAACAAAAGTGCTTATTTTCAACCTTGAACGAGGGCCAAAATAACTCCACATCTCATTAAAATAACTATCCATGGTTATCTCTCAAATGGGTACCTAAATAGGATTTCAAAACTCAATTTCGAGAGAGTCAACGGAAGTGCATATTTTTTACCCTGGTTTGAACAACCTTGAACATGGACCAAAATAACTCTGAATCTCATAAAAGTAGGTTTCCATGCTTATCTGTCAAAAGGGTATCTAAATCTACTTTAAAATTTCAATTCCAAGAATGTTGACAAAAGTTCATATTTTTGACCTTGTTTTGACCAACCTTGAACTTGGGCCAATATAGATCCAAATCTCATAAAAATATGTGTCCATGCTTATCTCTCAAATGGGTATCTAAATTTACTTTAAAATTTCAAATCTAAGAAAGTCGACAAAAGTGCATATTTTCAATCTTGGTTTGACCAACCTTGAACGTGGAGAAAAATAGATCCAAATATCATAAAAATAGGTGTCCATGCTTTTCTCTCAAATGGATACCTAAATCCTCTTTCAAAAATCAATTCTGAGAAAGTCAGTTAAAGTGCATATTTTCAACCTTTGTTTGACCAACCTTGACTAAGGGCCAAAATAACTCTAAATCTCATAAAAATAGGTGTCCATCCTTATCTCTCAATTGCGTACCCAAATCCATTTTCAAAACTGAATACCTAGAAAGTTGATAAAAGTGCACCTTTTCAACCTTGGTTTGACCAAACTTGAATGAGTGCCAAAATAGCTACAAATCTCATAAAAATAGGTTTGCATGATTATCTCTCAAAAGGGTATCTTAATCTAGTTTTAAATTTCAATTCCGAGAAAGCCGACAAAAGTGCATATTTTCAACCTTGTTTTTCCCAACCTTGAACGAGGGATAAATTTGCTCCAAATCTCATAAAAATAGGTGTCCATGCCTATCTCTCAAATGGGTACCTAAATCCACTTTCAAATTTCAATTCTGATAAAGTTGACAAAAGTCCATATTTTCAACATTGGTTTGACCAACCTTGAACGAGGTCCAAAATAGCTCTAAATCTCATAAAAATAGGTGTCCATTCTTATCTCTTAAATGGGTACCTAAATCCACTTTTAAAACTCAATTATGAGAAAGTCATCAAAATTGCATATTTTAAACCTTGGTTTGACCAACCTTGAACTAGGGACAAAATAGCTCCAACTCTCATAAAAATAGGTGCCCATTATTATCTCTCAAATGGGTACCTAAATCCACTTTTAAAACTCAATTATGAGAAAGTTGACAAAATTGTATCTTTTAAACATTGGTTTGACCAACCTTGAACGAGGGCCAAAATAGATCCAAATCTCATAAAAATAGGTGTCCATGCTTATCTCTCAAATGGGTATCTAAATTTACTTTAAAATTTCAATTCCAAGAAAGTAGAAAAAGTGCATATTTTCAACCTTGGTTTGACCAACCTTGAACAAGCGCCAAAATACATCCAAATCTCATAAAAATAGGTGTCCATGCTTATCTCTCAAATCGGTACCTAAATGCACTTTTAAAACTTAGTTCTGAGAGGGTCGACAAAAGTGCATAACCATGGAAATATTGCAAGAGATTGTAAACTGATGACTCCAACAAGGAAGACTGTAGTAATTAAGTCTCAAGACACAAAACATATGAAGTATTAGAGGGAAAAGGAAGAAAAGGAAAGTTTTATAATTGCTCTATGTTTAATAGAAAACCAAAACCTATGGAAATTGGATAGTAGGTGTTCAAAACATATGACTGGTGACCCAAACAAATTCATAGCACTTGAGGATAATAAGGGTAAAGTCACTTTTGGAAACAATTTGTCTTCCAAGATAATTGGAAAAGGAACAGCTGTGTTCAATAACAAGATCAAAGCAGAAAATGTATTACTAGTAGAAAATTTCAAACCTAATCTGCTCAGTGTAAGTCAAGCATGTGATCAAGGGAACATCTATATTTTTGACTCGAAAAAATGTGAGATCAAGAAAAGAGACTCAAGAAGAGTTGTTGGCATTTCTATAAGAAATTCAAACAATTTATACATTCTAGAGAATGAAAATCAATGTTACTTAAGTATAGTTGATGAAAGTTGGTTATGGTACATGAGGATGGGACATTTCAATTTTGACAATCTTGTCAAAATAACTAAGAAGGAAGATGCAAGAGACTTGCCTAAAATTGAAAAACCCCTAAACTGAGTTTATAGACATTGTCAATCTGGGAAGAAAAGTAGAGCCAATTTTAAAACCAAAGAACATATGACCTCACATCCTCTGGAAATAGTGCACACAAATCTCTGTGGACCAACAGGAACTAAAATCCTGCATGGGGAATATTATTTCATGTGGCTCATTGATGATTACACAAGGATGACTTGGGTTACATTTCTCAAAGGAAAATCAGAAACCTTTGAGAAGTTAAATATCTTCAAGGAAATGGTTGAAAATGAGACACATATGAAAGTTGACAAAAGTGCATATTTTCAAACTTGGTTTGACAAACCTTGAATGAGGTCCAAAATAGCTCCAAATATCATAAAAATATGTGTCCATACTTATCTCTCAAATCGGTACCTAAATCCACTTTCAAAACTCAATTACGAGAAAGTCATCAAAAGTTCATAATTTAAACCTTGGTTTGACCAACCTTAAATGAGGGACAAAATAGCTCCAAATCTCATAAAAATAGGTGTCCATGCTCATCTTTCAAATGGATACCTAAATCCACTTTTAAAACTCAATTCTGAGAAAGTAAACAAAAATCCATCTTTTAAACATTGGTTTGACCAACCTTGAACGAGGGCCAAACTAGATCCAAATATCATAAAAATAGGTGTGCATGCTCTTCTCTCAAATGGGTATCTAAATTTACTTTAAATTTTAAATTCCGAGAAAGTATACAAAAGTGCATACTTTCAACCTTGGTTTCACCAACCTTGAATGAGGACAAAATATATCCAAATCTCATAAAAACAGGTGTCCATGCTTATCTCTCAAATGGGAAACTAAATCCTCTTTTAAAACTCAGTTCCGAGAGACTCGACAAAAGTGCATATTTTTAACCTTAATTTGACCAACCTTGAACAAGCACCGAAATAGCTCCAAATCTCATAAAATTAGGTTTCCATGCTTATCTCTCAAATGGGTATCTATATCTACTTTAAAATTTCAATTCCAATAAAGTCACCCAAAGTACATAGTTTCAACCTTGGTTTGAGAAACCTTGAACGATGGCCAAAATAACTCAAAAACTCATAAAAATAGGTGTCCATGATTATCTCTCAAATGGGTACCTAAATACACTTTCAAAACTCAATTCTGAGAAAAACAAAAAAAGTGGATATTTTAAACCTTGGTTTTACCAACCTTGAACGTAGCTCAAAATAGATCCAAATCTTAAAAAAAATAGGTGTCCATTCTTATCTCTCAAATGGGTACCTAAATCCACTTTCAAAACTCAATTATGAGAAACTCGAGAAAATTGCATCTTTTCAATGATGGTTTGACCAACCTTGAACGAGGGCCAAAATAGCTCCAAAATTCTTAGAAATAGGTGTCCATGCTTATCTCTCAAATGAGTATCTGAATCTACATTGAAATTTCAATTCTGAGAAAGTCGACAAAAGTGCATATTTTCAACCTTTGTTTGACCAATTTTGATTGCGGGCCAAAATAGCTCAAAATCTCATAAAAATAGGCATCCATGCTTATCTCTAAAATGGGTACCTAAATCATCTTTCAAAATTCAATTCTAAGAAATTCAACAAAAGTGCATATTTTCAACCTTGGTTTGACCAACCTTAAGCAAGGGAAAAAATAGATCTAAATCACATAAAATTAGTTGTGCATGCTTATCTCCCAAACGGGTACCTAAATCCACTTTCAAAACTTAATTCCGAGAGATTTGACAAAAGTGCATATTTTCAACCTTGATTTGACCAACCTTGAACGAGGGCCAAATAACTCCAAATCTCATCAAAATAGGTGTCCATGCTTATCTCTCAAATGGGTACCTAAATCCACTTTCAAAAATCAATTCTGAGAAAGATGCCAAAAGTGCATCTTTTCAACCTTGGTTTGACATACCTTTAATGAGGGCCAAAATAGCTCCAAATCTCATAAAAATAGGTGTCCATGCTTATCTCTCAAATGGGTGCCTAAATCCACTTTCAAAATATTTAAATTTGAAGAAAGTCGACAAAAGTGCATATTTTCAAACTTGGTTTGAAAAATCTTGAATGAGGGCCAAAATAGATCCAAATCTCATAAAAATAGGTGTCCATGCTTATCTCTCAAATGGGTACCTAAATCCTCTTTCAAAACTTAATACTGAGAAAGTCGACAAAAGTGCATATTTCAAACATTCGCTTGACCAACCTTGAATGAGGGAGAAAATAACTATAAATATAGCAAAAATATTTTTCCATGCTTATCTCTCAAATGGGTATCTAAATCTACTTTAAAATATCAAATCCGAGAAAGTCGACAAAAGTGCATATTTTCAAGCTTGGTTTGACAAACCTTAAAGGAGGGCCAAAATAGCTCCAAATCTCATAAAAATAGATTCCCATGCTTATCTCTCAAATGGGTACCTAAATCCAATTTCAAAACTCAATTCCGATAAAGTCGACAAAAGTGCATATTTTCAACATTGGTTTGACCAACCTTAAATGGATAACTAAATCCACTTTCAGAACTAAATTCCTAGAAAGTCAACAAAAGTGCATCTTTTCAACCTTGGTTTAACTAACCTTGAACGAGGGCCAAAATAGCTCCAAATCTCATAAAAATAGGTGTCCATGATTATCTCTCAAAAGGGCATCTAAATCTACTTTAAAATTCCCATTCCAATAATGTTAACAAAACTGCATATTTTAAACCTTGGTTTTACCAACCTTAAATGAGGGACAACATAGCTCCAAATCTCATAAAAATAGGTTTCCATTCTTATCTCTCAAATGGGTACCTAAATCCACTGTCAAATTTCAATTCCAAGAAAGTCGACAAAAGTGCATATTTTCAACCTTGGCTTGACCAAAACTCAATCCACTTTGAAAACTCAATAACTCCAAAATAACTCCAAATATAAATCCAGAGATAAAAACTTCAAAATATAATAGAAATAAATCCAAATATTATAAAAATAACTCCAAATATAATAAAACTAGGTGTGCATGCTTATCTCTCAAATGGGTATCTAAATCTACTTTCAAATTTAAATTCTGAGAAAGTCGAAAAAAGTGCATATTTTCAACCTTGAATGAGGGCTAAAATAGTTTCAAATCTCATAAAAATAAGTGTCCATTCTTATCACTCAAATGACTACGTAAATCCACATTCAAAACTCAATTCTGAGAAAGTCGACAGAAGTGCATATGTTTGACCAAACTTGAACAACGGTCAAAATAGATCCAAATATCATAAAAATAAGTGTCCATGCTTATCTCTCAAATTCTTACCTAAATCCACTTTAAAAACTCAATTTCGAGAGAGTCGACAAAAGTGCATCTTTTCAACCTTGGTTTTTCCAACCTTGAATGAGGGTCAAAATAGCTCCAAATATCATACGAATAGGTGTCCATGATTATCTCTCAAATGGGTACCTAAATCAACTTTAAAAACTTTTTTTCAAGAAAGTCGACAAAAGTGCTTATTTTCCACCTTAGTTGACCAACCTTGAATGAGGGCCAAAATAGCTCCAAATCTCATAAAAATAGGTGTCCAAGCTTTTCTTTGAAATGGGTATCTAAATCCACTTTCAAATCTCAATTCCGAGAAAGTCGACAAAAGTGCATATTTTCAACCTTGGTTTGACCAACCTTGAACATAGGCCAAAATAGCTCCAAATCTCATAAAAATAGGTGTCCATGCTTATCTCTCAAATGGGTTCCTAATTCCACTTTCAAAACTCAATTTCGAGAAAGTTGACAAATGTGCATATTTTCAATGTTGGTTTGACAAACCTTGAATGAGGGCCAAATAGTTCTAAATATAATAAAAATAGGTGTCCATGCTTATCTCTAAAATGGGTATCTAAATTTACTTTAAAATTTCAATTCTGAGAAAGTCGACAAAAGTGCTTATTTTAAACCTTGGTTTGACCAACCTTGAACGAGAGCCAAAATTACTCCAAAACTCATCAAAATAGGAGTCCATGCTTATCTCTCAAATGGGTACCTAAATCCGCTTTCGAAACTTAATTATGAGAAAGTAGACAAAAGTACATACTTTCAACCTTGGTTTGACCAACCTTAAGCGAGGGGAAAAATAGCTCCAAATCTCATAAAAATAGGTGTCCATGCTTATCTCTCAAATGGGTACCTAAATCGACCTTCAAAACTCAATTATGAGAAAGTCGACAAAAGTGCGTCTTTTCAACCTTAGTTTGACGAACCTTGAATAAGGACCAAAATAGCTCCAAATCTCATAAAAATAGGTGTCCATGCTCATCTATCAAAAGGGAATCTAAATCTACTTTAAGATTTCAATTTCTAGAAAGTCAACAAAAGTGCATATTTTCAACCTTGGTTTGTCCAACCTTGAAAGAGGACAAAATAGCTCCAACTGTCCTAAAAATAGGTGTCCATGCTTATTTCTCAAATGTGTAATCTACTTTCAAATTTCAATTACGAGAATGTCGAAAAATGTGCATATTTTCAACCTTCATTTGACCAACCTTGAATGCGGGCCAAAATAGATCCAAATCTCATTAAAATAGGTGTCCATTCTTATCTCTCAAATGGATACCTAAATCCACTTTCAAAACTCAACTCCGAGAAGGTCAACAAAAGTGCATATTTTCAACCTTGGTTTAACCAACCTTGAAAGAGGGCCAAAATAGCTCCAACTCTCGTAAGAATAGGTGTCGATGCTTATTTCTCAAATGGGTATCTAAATCTACTCTAAAATTTCAATTTTGAGAAAGTCGACAAAAATTCATATTTTCAACCTTGGTTTGGCGAAGCTTGAATGAGGGATAAAATAGCTCCAAATCTCATAAAAATAGGTGTCCATGCTTATCTCTCAAATGGGTAGATAAATCCACTTTCAAAATTCAATTGCGATAAAGTCCACAAAAGCGCATATTTTCAACCTTCGTTTGACCAACCTTGAATGAAGGTCAAACTAGCTCCAAATCTCATAAAAGTAGGTGTCCATGCTTATCTCTCAAACAAGTACTTAAATCCACTTTCAAAAATCGATTGTGAGAAAGACGAGAAAAGTGCCATTTTCAACCTTGGTTTGATCAACCCTGAATAAGGGCCAAAATAGCTCCAAATCTCATAAATATAGGCACCCATGCTTATCTTTCAAATGGGTACCTAAATCCACTTTCAAAACTCAATTCTAAGAAAGTCGACAAAAGTACATATTTTTAACCTTGGTTTGAACAACCTTGAATGAGAGCCAAAATAGCTCCAAATCTCATAAAAATAGGTGTCCATGATTATCTCTCAAATGGGTAACTAAATCTACTTTCAAAACTCAATTCTAAGAAAGTCAAAAAATTTATATTTTTTCAACCTTGGTTTGACCAACCTTGAACTAGGGCCAAAATAGATCCAAATATCATAAAAATAGGTGTTCATGCTCTCAAATGGGTATCTAAATCTACCTTAAAATTTCAATTATGAGAAAGTCAACAAAATTGCATATTTTCAACCTTGGTTTGACCAACCTTTAACGAGGGCCAAAATAACTCCAAATCTCATTAAAATAGGTGTCCATGCTTATCTCTCAAATGGTTACATAAATCCACTTTCAAAACTCAATTGCGAGAAAGACCACAAAAGTGCATATTTTCAACCTTGGTTTGACCAACCTTGAAAGAGGGCCAAAATAGCTCCACATTAGAGGAAATTTCAACTCAAAATGGGCCTTTTAACTTTGAATCAAATTCCATGTCATCATGTGTTAGCCAATGAAATTGCTTTAAATTTGAAACACTGCATAGGTCTTAAACACTTTTTTAATATAAATTTGGGGATATGTATCATTAAAAAAACTACTTTTTTGTTTGTATTTTCAACATATCTCCCCGTGTTTTTACTCAAATTTCGATCGGAAGAGCTCATTGGATGCGGAATTAAATTCTGCATCCAACGAGTGCCCAATATGCATACTTTTGATGGACCCTGCTACCCCAAAAACAAGAAATACCTGAACTAACGTGATGATGATCTCATCATCACGTTTTTTCAGGTATTTCTTGTTTTTGGGGTAGCGGGGTCCATCAAAAGTATGCATATTGGGTACTCGTTGGATGCGTAATTTAATTCTTCATCCAACGAGCTCTCTTGATCGTAATTTGAGTAAAAACACGGGGATATATGTCAAAAATACAAACAAAACAGTAGTTTTTTTCTTTTCTTCCTCCAAAATTAATAAGCATTATTTTAATATTTTAACTATTATTTTATTAATTCTTTTTAGGAGGCCCATTTTGAGTTGAAATTTCCTCTAATTAAATGTCATAAAAATAGGTGTCCATGCTTATGTCTCAAATGGGTACATAAATCCACTTTCAAAATTCAATTGTGAGAAAGTTTAAAAAGGTGCATATTTTCAACCTTGGTTTGACCAACCTTGAATGAGGGGCAAAATAGCTCCAAATCTCATAAAAATAGGTGTCCATGGTTATCTCTCAAGTGGGTTATTAAATCCACTTTCAAAACTCAATCGAGAGAAAGTCGAGAAAGTGCATATTTTCAAATGGGTATCTAAATCCACTTTCAAATATCAATTCTGAGAAAGTTGACAAAGTGAATCGTTCAACCTTGGTTTAACCAACCTTGAATGAGGGCCAAAATAGATCCAAATCTTATAAAAATAGATTTCCATGCTTCTCTCTCAAATGGTTACCTAAATCCACTTTCAAAACTGAATTCTGACAAAGTCGACAAAAATGCATCTTTTCAACCTTGGTTTGACCAACCTTGAATTCAGGCCAAAATATCTCCAAATATCATAAAAATAGGTGTCCACGCTTATCTCTCAAATCAGTATCTAAATCTACTTTAAACTTTCAATTCCGAGAGAGTTGAGAAAAGTGCATATTTTCAACCTTGGTTTGACCAACCTTGAAATAGGGCCAAAATAGCTCCGAATCTCATAAAAATTGGTGTCCATGGTTATGTCTCAAATCTATCCATCAATCCACTTTCAAAACATAATTCTGAGAAAGTCAACAACATTGCATATTTTCAACCTTGAACATAGGCCAAAATAGCTCCAATTCTCATACAAATAGATGTACATGCTTATCTCTCGAATGGGTACCGAAATCCACATTCAAAACTCAATTCCGAGAAAGTTGAAAAAAGTGCATATTTTCAACTTTGGTTTGACCAACCTTGAACGAGGGCCAAAATAGCTCCAAATATCATAAAAATAGGTGTCCATGCTTATCTCTCAAATGGGTTTCTAAATCTACTTTAAAATTTCAATTCCAAGAAAGTCGACAAAAGTGCATATTTTCAACCTTGGTTTGACCAACCTTGAACGAGGGCCAAAATAGCTCCAAATCTCAGAAAAATAGGTTTCCATGCTTATCTCTAAAATGGGTACCTAAATTCACTTTCAAAACTCAATTCCGAGAAAGTTAACAAAAGTGCATATTTTCAACCTTGGTTTGACCAACCTTTAACCCAGGCCACAATAGATTCAAATCTCATAAAACTAGATGTCCATGCTTATATCTCAAATGGGTACCTAAATCGAATTTCAAAACTAAATTCTGAGAAAGTCAACAAAATTGCATATTTTCAACCTTGGTTTGACCAACCTTGAACGAGGGCCAAAATAGATCCAAATCTCATAAAAATAGTTGTCCATGCTTATCTCTCAAATAGTTATCTAAATCTACTTTAAAATTTCAATTCCTAGAAAGTCGACAAAAGTGCATATTTTCAACCTTGGTTGGACCAACCTTGAATGGGGGCCAAAATAGCTCCAAATATCATAAAAATAGGTGTCCATGCTTATCTCTCAAATGGGTACCTAAATCCACTTTCAAAACTCAATTCTGAGAAAGTAAAAAAAGTGCATAGTTTCAACCTTGGTTTGACCAACCTTGAACAAGGTCTAAAATATCTCTAAATATCATAAAAATAGGTGTCCATACTTATCTCGTAAATGGGTATCTATATCTATTTTAAAATTTAGATTTCGAGAAAGTCGACAAAAGTGAATATTTTCAAACTTGGTTTGACCAACCTTGAACGAGGGACAAAATAGCTCCAAATATCATAAAAATAGGTGTATGTGCTTATGTCTCAAATGGGTGTTGAGAATATAGTTGTCATTTATGTCAAAGGTGTTCATGAATGACAAAGGAATAACCAATAGATATGGTAGCAGGATTTCATGAATGAAATATGTTTAGAATAACCTTATTGTAGGGTTTTGGATTAGTAATCGATCACTGCAAGGATCGATGATAACCAAGGATTAAGTGTGTGTAGGTATGGATGGTCAAGATCATGACTGAAATAGATCTACGACTGAAGATCAATTTCGCAAAATGAAGTTGCGACCAAGATAAACAATATCCCCAGAAACCAATCGATCATACACTTGAAGATGGTATGGAGGATATTGGAGGTTCAAAGAAGTTCAATGACTTATATGGATTTCATTTTTTTAATAGCAAGGAGGTTAAAGAAGGAGTTGGGATGTGAAATTGGGAATTGATTGTTGCAAAGGGGATCAAGATCGACGAAGGAGATTGATCACCAAAACAGATCAACGATTGTCAGCTATTCCACTGGGAGAACTAGCGTGAATTAATAAAAACTTGATGTGCGTGAAATTTGAATAAAATCCTTCTTATGATTTTGGCATCCACCGTTGATTTAGATATGATGATGCTCATGGATTTTGTTAGGTATAACTCCCGATTGAATGTTCTATTCATGGCTAAGCATTCATTTATACATTCATGTGACGGTTTGTGTAACCTTCCGTCCAGCCTTTTCGGCTTCCAACTATTCCTATTTTATTTATTTACAATATTATAATCCCTAACGGATTATATTCTAACAATCCCCCTCTTAATCCGAAGGGGTGTTCGTAAGTCCGAGCATGTTTCTGAACCTTTCAAACTTTTCTCGTCCAAGCGCTTTGGTGAAGATGTCTGCAACTTGATCATTTGTGGAACAATGTCGAAGATGGACTGTCTTGGCCTCTACATGATGTCGAATCAAATGATACTTTGTGTTGATGTGTTTGGTTCGATCATGGAATCTAGGATTCTTAGCCAGCTTGATTGCAGAAGTATTGTCGACCAACAATGGAGTGGAGTTCTCTTGTTTTTCTTGCAAATCTTCAAGTATCTTCCTGAGCCATACTATTTCTTTCGTTGCTTCAGCTGCAGCCACATATTCTGCTTCTGTTGTTGAATCTGCTGGAACTGACTGTTTGTGAGATCTCCATGAAACAGCTGCTGATCCAAGATTCATAGTGTATCCAG
>LPNX010135769.1:0-34349 GCA_001517045.1 Pseudotsuga menziesii | reverse complement strand
CACTATGCCATCGATTGTTTCATTCAGTTCTTCAAAACAATCTTTTCTAAATGTCATGTGTGATGTTGCACCAGTATCAAGAAGCCAACAATCTTTATAATATAAGAGAGAAGTCATTTCATTAAATCCAAGATTACAATGTGCAACAATACAAGAATTAGAAGATTTACTAGCATCTTGGTCATCTGTCTTCTGGTTACGCATGTCTTTGATGGACTCCCATGAAGCCCAACACTGATCTGATGTGTGCCCAGTCTTTCCGCAACGCTTGCACTGCAAGTCTGATCTTTTGCTTCTGCCCCCTCTACCTCTGAAATTTCTTCTTCTTCTGCCTCTCTCTTTGCCGCAATCTCCCTTGGAAGGGTCTTTGGATTGGTCTTTGCCGGCAAGGGCAGCACCAATACTAGATGCCAAAGAGTGCATCTTTACAACAGTTGTTAGTGTAGTTTACAATAATAAACTTGATATGACAGGTAGAAATAGAAAAAATAATAACCTTGCAGGTCTACAGTCTCTGCCAAGGTGATTTACAATCTCAACTTCATATTTTAAAGTGATACAATGACAGTATCGCAGCTTCAATTTGCAGCAATTTCAGGGAGAAGAAATCAGTAGATACAAAATATATCAGAATATATCAGTCACTAGAAATAGATGATATTCTTTAGCATACAACTCAGTCTTCAGCAGCATACAACTCAGTCTTCAATAGGTTTTCAGTAGTCTAGGTTTACACAGTGCAAAACACCAGCAACATGTACCTCAACCAGTGTTTCGTGATCCAGATTTTTCCAAAAAATGAGTATCACATTTTACAAAATATGAGAGTAAATGATGGAGATAACAATGAGATTAGCAGCCACGCCATTTTATTTATCTTGCAGCCACACCATTTGAATGCATATCAGTATATGTAAGAGAACCGTAGCAAAACGCGGAACCCTAGCAAATGGTGTCTTCACAAAGAATTAGTAGGTTGCAGCTTCAGAGAGTTCAATAATGGCATGAATCTTCAGCAAATTGTCATTAGAATAGGCTTACTCTTCACAGCATTCACAGCTCCATGCTTAATACAATATATATATCAGCCTTCTTCAATGCAATATGCACACAGTATATGAGTCAGCAATACCAATGTTAAAATTGGACTGCATCACTTGAAACAAAAAAAAACATTCATCTATTATAATTACGTAGTAATATCACACTGCCTGGATGGTAAGGGTCAGCACGCCATTCTCTATCTTTGCCTTCAACTCGCTGGTCTTCCAGCATTACCTCCCGGCTGGTCTTCACGCTGGAGGCTGATGGTGCACAGCAATTCACAGCTCGCATAGCACTCAATAGGAGAATGCAGTAATGTGGAGTCGTGGAGATTATAATGAGTCACCAAAAAATTAGGGTTAGCTCAGAAAAGAGGTAACGTCTCTCCAGCGCAGGCTCTCAATGATCCACAACTATCAACTATCAACTATCATTCATAACAGTTCCACGATTAGAAGCCAGAATTACACGCATCCAATAAAATATATGCGCACCGGTTGCTGAATGTATGTCGTACAGGGGAACGAACTGGAGACGAGCAGTAGTGTGTGTAGTAGATATGCCAAGGAAAACATTCAAGTCTGAGCATAGGGCAGACACGATAATAAACCAGCAATTTTGTTACAATTGAAAAATCCAGTCAGCAAGGCCATATGGGCAGCTTGCTATGAGAGGTCGCAGCTCAGGATATATCAAAATATATCAATTAATAGATCAAAGTAACCACCAGCTGATCAACACTTCAACGCAGGCACTTTGATATATGTCTGTAATATATCCAGAGACTAGACTTCACGCAGAAAACAACGATCTTCATTCTTTAAAGTGGTCGCAACAGCAAAAATACTACCTCCTCTCCAACAAATTCTGAGACTTAACTAGTCGCAGTTATCCTTCCACATGAGGTGCAACTGGCATCATATATTATATCACTCAGCATAAAAACTGATAGGTTTCCATGCTAGATGGGTCGCAGCTCCATGCAGAAGAAACACTTGAAATCGTGTCTCTCAGCTACAAGAGGGCGCAGTCTACACTATATTGAAAATGGGATGTATCAGTGATGGTAAAATTAGGGTTTTGAGTGGTCAGGGAGGACGGCGGACTCACGGCCAAAGAGATGTGCTTTTCACAGAAAATAAAATTCCATGAAAACCCACAGGATATACAAATCGCAGGATATTCAGAGGATAATACACTTACAAAACGCTCAACTCATTAGGGTTTCCTCAGCACACAAACTCAATCATGAAGGAATTTGCATGCGACTCGAGTGGCAGACTGATGGAGCAGTCTGGCAATGGAATGGCACGCAGAATGGCAGGAAGGAGGGCGCAGAAATGCAGCAGGAGTTATGGCAGACAACCTGCTCTGATACCAGTTGTTAGGTATAACTCCCGATTGAATGTTCTATTCATGGCTAAGCATTCATTTATACATTCATGTGACGGTTTGTTTAACCTTCCGTCCAGCCTTTTCAGCTTCCAACTATTCCTATTTTATTTATTTACAATATTATAATCCCTAACGGATTATATTCTAACAGATTTCACAGATTTAACTAGTAATCTAGTTAACGTTCTGGATGGGAGAGAAATTCCATTTACAATGAAAATTGGACATTCAGCATTGAATCCGGAAGGAACTATGATGATGAGGAATGATTTCCGCAAAAAGAAAAGTGAAGGTATGCAATCCACATTAGATCGTATTTCGATGGCCAGTAGTGAACCCACAAAAGATACAACGATTCAAAAGAAAGGAGAAAAGAGGATGAAGGAAAGAGGAAGGTGTAGAATCACGAAAATACATTGGGAAATGTCATAGTTCCACTACCTGAAGTCTATAATATTGACGGTTTGGAAAACATACACATGAGATCGATGGTGCGGAAGGGAGTCTGTTAGCGGAAAGCAAAAGGAAGAAATTAGAAGTCGGAGAATTATGAAAGAAACGTTTGAGTTTTCAAGAACCCGCATTCCACAACTAGCGATCTAGGAGATCAAAGGTCAGGAAAAAAACCATAAAAGATTGAGGGTACAGAAGTAAAAGTGCTTAGTGATTTGTGCAGAAAGACAACTGCGGAAATTGTGAAAAGACATTTTTGAAAATTCACAAACCCACATTCTGCAATCCGCATCTTATCTCAGATTAATGGTCACAGAAGAGCCCGCACAAGATCAATGGTGTGGAACGGTTGTTGCAGAAAGATTATTGCAGAAAGACAAATGCAGAAAGACTTTGAGAAATGTCACAGATCGAAAAATCCACATTCTGCATCCTATCTTAGATATATGTTCAGGAAATAACCCAAAATAAAATCAATGTCTCAAATTGATTGCAGAAATGGAGATTGCGGAAGGTCACGACTGGAAGACTAAAAAGTAAATCAATTAATAGGGAATTAGTTTATTTGTTTTGAAGAGGCACAATCAAAGAATGGAATTTTGCATCGATTAAGATATGCATCCACAAGAAACATGAAGGTATTTATTAACAGAATGATTGAAGGAAAGAAGTTGTCTCTGTGATCATGGGTGACAGAGTCTAAGTGAATGCAGTTCTATAAGTAGACTGATAGAATTCAGTCCAGGGTGGTAGGGTAGCGCTAGGGCATGCTATAAGTCTGCAAAGGGTGTTGTGGTATCCTTTTCTATTGTAGAAAATAGAAAACGAGGGTGTTGTAGCATCCTTATCTATTGTAGCAGATAGAAAACGAGGGTGTTGTAGCATCCTTATCTGTTGTAGTAGGAAAAAACCCAAGGTGTTGGAGCATCCTTGTAGGTTGTAGCAGGAAGAAAATCAGGGTGTTGTTGCATCCTTTCTATAGCAAGTAGATAAATCTATTTTGTAAATTCATCTTATTAATGATTTTGAATTGGTGTTTTTCTCTTTGAAGTTTCCATGATAAAATTTGTGTCTTAACCTATTTGATTCATTGTGTTTTTTGTTATGTTTGGAAGAAAAAGACAATACTAATTCACCCACCCCCCTCAGTATTGTGGGATAATCCAACAATTCGTATTATAGCATGTTCCTTCACTACATTTTAACCACTTGAAGGTATATCCTATTTAAAAACAACTATGGATCAACAAGAAGGTTTAGCCACCAACAAACCTCCATTATTCACAGGAGAAACCATGCATACTGGAGTTTGAGAATGAAGTGCCATCTGATGTCCCTTGGATGAAAGGTTTGGGAAGAAATACAAAAGGATTATAATAGAATACCAATTACCTACACACAATGTGGAACTAGAACAATATAAAGGTAATGCCAAATCCCTAAATGCAATCCTAAGTAGATTGGAAAACTTTGTATTTAGAAAATTTATGCAATAAAAGACAGCCAAACAAGCCTTAGATAAGTTAAAAATTATCTATGAAGGGGCATCTAAAGTCAAACAATCCAAGCTTCAGACATACAGAGGGCAATTTGAGAGCCTTAAAATGAAAAAAGAAGAAAATATTTTGGAATGCATTCTAAGAGTAGATGAGGCTGTAAATGCTATTAGAGGTCTTGGAGGAAAATTAAAACAAAGAGAACTGGTTAGCAAGGTACAAAGATCATTTTCAATGAAATATGACTCAAAATTATCCACCCTAAAAGAACATGATGAACTTAATGACATGACAGTAGATGAACTACATGGAATCCTCACTTCATATGAGATGAGAATGGGACTAAATGAATCCTCAAGAAAAGAAACAACATTTTAAGCCTCATCCAAAAATCAATCAAAGAACCTAGATGATGAGGAAGCTATTTTTATTAAAAAAACTTGACAAGGGTACTGGAAAATATAAAGGAAAATTACCCCTAAAATGTTTTGACTATGGAAGAATTGGACATTTTTCTTCAAAATGTACTTACTCTAAACAAGATGACAGTGCTCTGAGAGAAACCTCAAAATTCAAAAAGGCTAAAACATGAAACAAGAAGAATTCTTATGAGAAGAAGAAAATTGTCTACACCGTGGAATATAGTGAAGACGAAGAAAATGAAATTCTATTCATTGGTCTAGTACTCAAACTTCAAATAGTGACACAAATGTAGAAGGAGAAATAGACTTAAGAGCTCAACTTGTTATCTCTCTTGAAGAACTTGAGAAATGCAGGAAAATGAACAAATAGTCAAGTCATATCATTCGTGAGTTGGAATCTCAACTTCTATATGCCAAAAGGATTTAGGAGGACCTAAACCTATAGCTCAAAAGAAGAATACAATAATTTGAGAGACTTGAAGAAGAGATCATACAATTCAAGAAAAAGCTTGGTGAAGGATCTATCAAAACAAAGATTGAGAATAGCTCAAGGATTCTAGATGACATCCTAAATAGCCAAAGAGAATCAAGTGATAGATATGACTTGGGTTTTAATAAATAAAAGAAACCAAAATGTTTCCCTTTCACTAATCAATAAGGAAATAAGAAAAGGTATATTGAAGCACTAAAGAGTGCAGTTAAAAAGGAAGATAGAAATTTTTTTTCTCTAAACTCTCAAGATAAAAAAATAATCCATATGGTGCCTAAGAGACCAAATAGATATTTGTAGATATTTTTAGGTCACTGTTACTCTTGTAATAACTTTGTTCATAAAGCCTTAAATTACAGAGCTTATGGGAAGGTTCCTAAATACAAGAAAAATTCATCAAGTAATAAACCAAAAGGAAATCATAACCTTTTTACACTTCTTCGAAAATATGACATAGAGTGTTACAAATGTAATAACCATGGACATATGGCAAGAGATTGTAAAAAATGAATCCTACAAGGAAGCCTATAGCAATTAAGTCTCAGGACACAAAACAATAGAAGTATTGGAGGGACAAGGAAGAAAAGGAAACTTCCATGATTTCTCTTTGTGCAACAGAAAACCAAAACCTATGGCACTTGGATAGTGGGTGTTGAAAAACATATAACCGATGACCCAAACAAAGTCATAATACTAAACGATAATAAGGGTAAAGTCAATTTTGGAAAAAATTTGTCGTCCAGGATAATTGGCAAAGGAACAACCATTGTCAATAACAACATCAAAGCAGAAAATGTATTACTAGTAGAAAATATCAAACCTAATCTCCTCAATGTAGGTCAAACATGTGATTAAGGGAACATCTGTATTTTTTACTCAGAGAAACATGAGATCAAGAAAAAGGACTCAGGAAGAGTTGTTGGCATTGCTATAAGACATTCAAACAATGTATACATTCTAGAGAATGAAAATCAATGTTACTTAATTATGGTTGATGAAAGTTGGTTATGGCACGGGAGGATGGGACATTTAAATTTTGACAATCTTGTCAAAACAACTAAGAAGGAAGCTGTAAGAGACTTGCCTAAAATTGTAAAACCCCTAAACTGAGTTTGTAGACATTGTTAACATGGGAAGAAAACTAGAGCTAGTTTTAAAACCAAAGAACATATGACCTCACATCCTCTGGAAATAGTGCACACAGATCTTTGTGGACCAACAAGAACTAAAATCCTGCAGGGGGAATATTATTTCATGTTTCTCATTGATGATTACAGAAGGATGACTTGGGTTACATTTCTCAAAGAAAATTTAGAAGCTTTTGAAAAGTTCAAAATATTTAAGGAAATGGTTGAAAATGGGACACATGAAAGTCGACAAAAGTGCATATTTTCAACCTTGGTTTGACCAACCTTGAATGGTCTAAAATATCTCCAAATATCATAAAAATAAGTGTCCATTCTTATCTCTCAGATGGGTACCTAAATCCACTTTCAAAACTCAATTACGAGAAAGTCATCAAAATTGCATATTTTAAACCTTTGTTTGACCAACCTTGAACGTGAGACAAAATAGTGCCAAATCTCATAAAAATAGGTGTCCATACTTATCTCTCAAATGGGTACCTAAATCCACTTTTAAAACTCAATTCTGAGAAATTCGACAAAATTGCATCTTTTCAATATTGGTTTGACCTACCTGGAACGAGGGCCAAAATATATCCAAATCTCACAAAAATAGGTGCCCATGCTTATCTCTCAAATGGGTATATAAATTTACTTTAAAATTGTTACACCCAAATCCTTTCACCACCATGTGATAATACCTTTGACTTACATATTTTCCCTTAATCCCGGCACTTGGAGTGGAGACCCATGTTGTTTGTCAATCTTTCATGAAAATACTCAGCACCACGCTTTCCCTGTTAACCATGAGCGGTACCTCGCTCACACTGCCTGTATCTTTTTTTCCATAAGCGGTGCCACCGCCTATGGCCTTTGTCCCATAAGATTTTCTAACCTAAACCGCTCTATCATAAGAGGATAAAAGAGGTACCCTAGGTAAAATGAGAAAAAGAGAAGTTTCTCAAGGCTTCTATATCATGAGCCTCGTGTCCTCCCTTATCCGTATCATTGTGGGTCAATTGAGCTCGAGATCCCTCATCATAGGATCTTAGAGGACACCTCATCCAAAAATATCTCAACCATTCCTATCCGTTGAACCTTATAAATACAAGCTCATGTCCATGGTTGAGGGGGAGAACTATAAAGGTATTGTTATGTTGTTGGATTGACCACTTGGCCCAAGCCATTTGAGAGCATAGAGAGCAAAGTTGGAGCTTATGGGGATGAAGTGTTGGTTTCATGGAGATGCATGTTGACACTAAGGCTTAATTGGTTGTAAACTTATCCATTCATCTTAATGCAAAGCTAATTTCCATCCCACATTACTTTTGTTTTGATTTCACATGTAAATGTTGTTGGATTCCTTAGTCACTAACATGGATAAGTAGATGATGTTTTGGTAGCTTTGATGTGTTTGCGTGTTTTTTCTAGTTGTAGGTACACAGGTTCACTATCGAAGCAGCATTCCAAGTGTCTACGACATCCATGGAGGGTCTTCATCCTTTGTTGTTCACTCATTTGTTCTGGATCCGCCACCATTCAGACCAGAGGAAGAACTTCTGTCCGCAAAAGGTGAAATATTCCGACTTACAAATATGGCGAATCTGTTGGGGATTAGATAGATGTATCAATTGATATGATCTTCCTCAATTCTTCAACTCTTATCTGAATCTAGGCTCCATCTCCAAATCTCCCCAGTTAGATCTGCTATCTCGCTCAGTGAATTTTGGTTTGAAACTTCAAGATCTATCTAGATATGAATTATCTTGACCTTTTATGCTCTTGTTTATTCTCAATCTATTAGTTTTTACCTTGATCTCATCTTTTTCTGACTTGATCTATCGTTCTCCTTTGTGTTTTGGATTTATACAGGGAAGCACTCTTATGCAGTTGGCAAGAAGTGGTGCCACCGCTTCGACCTACTTAGGAGCATGCGGTGCCACCACCTGAGTCCTGTTGGTGAGAAGCGGTGCTGGTCTAGAACTGCTCTGTCAAGACCCCTGCAGTACGGTGCCAGGTAGGTCTCATTCTAAGACCTTTTTTTTCTCATTTTTTGCAAAGAATTCGAGTTGATTTTCTTTCATCCCTGCACTGTCAGGCTTGTGTGTTATAATTTGATGCTTGTGGTTTGAAATTTTGTGGTTAAATATTGGTTTGATTGGAAAATTCAAAACCTAGATTAGGCTTATTGACTGTTCATTCACTTTTGTGCTTATTGGTTGTGATTGTGAAAAGACTTCTCGTTTTTTAAAATCTTAGGGTGTTAGTAGGATCTCTTTTCATCTCTGTTATATAGACTGAAAGAAAAACATTTGATTAGAGTCTTGGTTTCATTTCTTGTTTTCATAGAGAACTTTTTTTTCCTCCTTTAAAAAAGAATTTTTTTTATTGAGATTGGGTTATCATCATTGAGCATTAGACATTGGATATTTGATTGGCCTTACAAGATTTTAGGCTCTTTATGTTCTTTTGTCTCTCATGCATTTAATACTATCTCATCAAAATAAAAATATGGTAGTTTTAAGAAAAAATGAAAAATAGAGTGCATATGCATGTAGTGTGCTTCTTGTTTTTCTTTTAGGAAAAGAGACTCTTCCCCTTCTTATTGCTTTCAGAAAAGAGAAATTAGTTTGGAAAGTACTACTTGTCTTTGAATTTGTGTTCAATATTGTTGTTTGGAAGTATTTTTGGTTTTGAAACAAAATAAAATACTCTCTTTCCCTCCCGTAGGTAGGCATACCGAACGGTAAAGTGAAATATTTGCATATGCATATTGCATGGTTTTACTTTTTCTGTCAAAACACCATGCATTCACCTAACCATCCACTTTAAAATTAACGGCAGTTATAGGTTAAAATTTACATAGTAATTGGAGTGATAGGTTAGAGACGTGTTTGGGCGTCGTTAATGTAGGAGCTGTCATTATTTGCTCGCATTACATCCTAGGACTCAGGCGGTTCTTCCACGTACCGTCAGTATATTGAACGACCTTTCACGTACCCTTGAGGTATATAGAAAGGTACTTCATGTACCCAATTTTATATCGGAAGGCCCCTTGTGTATGGTTATGCGTTGAACAACACTACTACTGATTCAAGCTCCCACATACATTGAGTATATTGGGAGACCCCACTAGGATACCTTATCCATCTGAGAAAAGCCCTTTGGTCATCTTGCTTGGATCCATACACTGAAAACAACATTCGGGGAGATTACTACGCATGTACCCTAGAGGTATATCACGAGTGGCATCTTCTTGACAATCCTGGTGAGAGACCTGACTATCTAAACTCCTCCTATCATTTTAAGTTTTCTTGTTTGACCTATAGCTTGAGTAGGGAAATTTTTTTTGGGTGTGTTTTCTATTTTTTTAGACCCTAGATTAGATAGGAATTGTACAAAATAGCTGAGCTAAGACAGTCCAGAAGAGTACGGGGCTTTCCACCCGATTTTATTCCTAGTTCAGGGAAAAATCCAATGGAAGCTATTGACTAAGGAGCTGCTACCACCTCCCAAGTGGGAGATAATGTGGTTGCAGAAAGTGGAGGACCATATTCTTCACACTTGCCTCCCTTGGTCCAAAAACCTTCTTAGGAAAATACCTCATTCCATACTCCCATATAAGGTCATGTTAATAATACTACCCGTCCGGATTATGGTCCCAATGCTCCATTTGGGGATACCTATATAGGACAAGCCATTGCCTCATTTGGCACCCGTTTAAACCTTTATGAAGAAGTTTCTCTAGATGAAGAAGAACGTAGAATTCCATACCCTAGTAATACGTTTATGCCATGGGGGCAGCGTAACTGGTCTTACATGCCTGCTATGGGGGGGATACCTATACATACTGCAGGAGGTGCCGAAGGACCGCCTCATGGAGGTGCTCCCCCTGGGGGGCCTAATGGTCTCGGAGGACCTAGTGGTTTTCCTCCTTATTGTCCTAATGGTCCTGGGGGTCCTAGTGTATTTCCCCCTAATCACCTTGGAGGGTCTAGTGGCCCTCCTCTGGGTGGTTCCATAGGCTCTGGAGGTTTACCCCCTACCGGCCCTAGAGGGTCTGGTGGTCCACCTCCTGGTGGTCCCAGTGGTCCTGGTGGTCCCAATGGTCTTGGTGGTCCCAAGGGCCCTGGTGGTCCTCCTCCCGAAGGCCCTGGTGGTCCTAATGGTCCTAATCCCAGAAATCAACCCCCTATGGGTGGATTTTCCGTTAGTTCTTCGTCACAAAAACTTGTCTATCAGTCTACTTATAGTCCTACTGGTAATTATATGTCATATCAATATTTCCAGTATGTGTAACCTAACCGTCAGTTACCTTTCCTAGAAACTTTAAACTTTCCTGACCTGTCCAAGTTAATTAATGACCCCATTTGACACAATCCCTCATGCATTCCCATTTCGGTAAAGTTACCATCAGACATCCCGAAGTTCAATGGGAAGAAGGGAGACGATCCGAAAAACCATGTCATGACATTCCATTTGTGGTGTTCTTCAAACCCCCTCATCAATGATTTAGTTCGGTTATGACTTTTTCAGTGAACTTTAACCGGTACAGTCATGAAGTGGTACATTGAACTTCCACAACATTCATTTGTGGATTTTGGCTCCTTGGCAACTGTGTTTCTTACACACTTTCAGCTCCCTATTAGTTATGAAATGGGTACTGATCTCTTAACTTCTCTGCAACAAAACACCTCCACCCACATATCCAATCATATCCATGAGTGGAGAAGGCAGAGAAGGCTTATTAAGGCCCCTGTTCCAGATTAGTTACTAGTTGATTGGTTCACCAAATATTTGTTTCCTCCAATTTCCCGAGATGTGGCTATGGGTGGTGTCGCTACTGAAGAGAAGGCTATTAGTCTAGCCCATTATATAGACTTGGTCTATTCCCAGTCTGGAACTCCTTATAACTTGATTCCTCAAGCTCCTTTCCCAAGCACCAACCTCGCAAAGCCACCAACAGAAGTACCTCTTGATGGGATTGTTGGTTTAATCCAGTCCCCATCAACAGCGGAACCTGCCAAGTAACCCTATACCACCACCCCTACTCCTTCAGCTCCTCAAGTTTTAATCGAGGTCAATTCTATTTAGAGTACTCAAACCTCGGGCAATAATAAAAAGAATGGTAAAAGTAAGAATAAAAAACCCGAAACCCAACAGGAGAATCAAAGACCAACCAAAAATGATAACGATAAAGGGAAAAGAAAGGGAAAATATCCATGTCTTATATGCGGAGTTGACAATTTCACAAAAGAGTGTCCTTGTCAGGACGAAATCTCCCAAATTCTGAAATCAAATCCCACACCCGCAATACTCATGGATCCTTTTCCCTCTCGACAACAACTAATAGACCACATGTCTAATTAGGATAACTCTAGTTCGTCAGAGGAAATTTTTATGATGTCCTCAGATACCATTAGTCTACAAACTCATAGTCAGAATTATGATAAACCCATAGACAAGAAAGAAGATCATTCTTCTTCAGAGAAAGCTCCCTCTACTAGTTCTCTGGAATCCTCGTCTATTGTCCCCCTATCCATCGAGAATCCTACTCTCGACATGATTTTGCATCCACCCAAGGGTACTCTTCGGAAGGATGTATTTAACCCTAATGACCAAGCTACTCAATTTTATAATGTAGTTTAAGATCTCCCTTAGGCACCTTGTGCAATGTCTACCTTAGAAGTACTCCAAAGTTGTCCTACACAGTGCAAAAACTTGTTAACAACATTAGGATATTTAGACCCGAATAATACTAATATGATTCATTTCAATATTGAGAACTATAAGTCTAGGTTACCTCATAAAATTTCTTTTTAGATCATTACAAAAGGAGTTGGAAAGAAAGTTTTTAGAACGGTACTAGATGAAGGAGCTTCGACCTCATTTTTGTCTTTGTCTTGTTGGAAATATCTCGGCTCTCCCGAGCTTGTAACATCACCTATGACTCTGAACACCTTTTACGGATGATGTTTCCAACCCCATGGTCTCATATTAGCCCTCACAGTCAAGCTTGGGGGAAAAACTGTTTCCATTCAAGTAGAAGTGGTAGATGCCCCGTTAGATTACAACCTCCTTCTAGGAAGAAATTGGTTTTATGCCATGACTGTTGTCTCTTTGATAGTATTTCGAACAGTCCAATTTTTACATCTAGGGAGAATTGTTACCATTGAACAGCTTGATTTCTACCCATAGGATGTTACTACCTCTATGGCTAATAACATCCCCATGCTAGGCTAGTCCCCTCCTCTTTACCAGTCGATTGGGGTAGGCATGTTGAAGGATTCATCCCTTATGGGGATTTTTCCATCCACTCCTCCTAAGATGGATACCACGACAGTCCATATGATCACCTCATTTGATTTTGAGCCTAAGGATAAACCAGTTGTTGATTCCACCTCATTGAGTTCACGCGAAGCAATGTATGACACCATTCAAACCCTATCCAATGATCACACTGATGACCTTCATCTAGTGGCTTCGGATCCTTATCATTTTACTGGTTAGAACCATCTCTTCCTGTTCTATATTATCTCTTTGAGAATTTTCCTTTTGACGAGTCCATTATGGAGATCATGAGTATAGATGAGTCTATTTGGGAGGATCACCACCATAGATCCATGTTCCTCCCCAAAACTAGTTTGGTTAACCATGATTATGCATCCCTATTTCCTACTGATATTGTCAACGTACCCCAAAGTCCCATATTGTTGCAAGACACAGATTCTAAAGGAAACCTTTGCAACATTACTTAGACAAATCTGATTGACATATCAGCTAAGCATGGTACCATCGAGCATGTTCATGTTGGGAAGAACTGCTCAACATATGAATCTGAATCATATAAGGCACTTTTCAAAGAATTCTGTGATATTTTTTCCTGGTCCTATGAAGAGATGTCGGGGATTGACCCATCCATTATGGTCCATGAGATTAAAACCTATCCCACGGCTAAACTTGTTAGGAAAAAACTAAGGCAAGTCCATCCACGGAAGGTCGTAGCTATTAAAGCTGAAATAGAGAAACTTCTCAAAGCTAGGTTTATTTATCCCATACCCCTCATGGAATGGGTATCAAACGTTTTCCCCGTCAATAAAAAGCAGGGCACCATTAGAGTCTGTATCGACTTTAGGGATTTGAATAAAGCTTATCCCGAGGACAACTTTCCTACTCCACACATCGATCAAATTATCGACAATTGTGTTGGAAGTGTCATCTTCTCATTTATGGATGGCTTCTCTGGCCATAATCAGATTGAGATATTACCCATTGATCAGCACAAGACAAAATTCATTTTCCCATGGGGAACCTTTGCATATAAGAAGTTACCTTTTGGCTTGAAAAATGTTGGAGCCACATTCCAGCGTGTGATGTCCTATGTGTTTCATGATATTAAACATATTTTATTGAACCATACCTTGACGACGTCCCTGCTCATTCATAGCGATGGGAGGACCACCCTGGTCATCTTAGAGACATTTTCCTAAGATGTCGTCATTATAATATATGGCTCAATCCGCATAAATGTGTTTTCTGCATTGAGACGGGACATCTGTTAGTATTTGTGGTCTCTAAGGATGGTATATGGATTGATCCCTTGAAAATTGCCACCATTTTAGCTCTACTAGCCCCAACTAATCTCCTTGAACTCCAAAGTTTGCAAGGGAAGGAAAACTTTCTCCGCCGTTTCGTGTGCAATTTCACAGAGAAAACACACGGTTATATGCATCTCCTTAAGAAGGACACCCCATTATTTTGGGATGACCAAGCCCAATGCTCCTTTGATAATCTCAAACATGCTCTAACTCATTCACCCGTGATACACCCCCCATATTATTCAAAGGAATTTCTCTTGTATCTTGCTGCCTCCACTACTACCATCGCTATGGTTTTGGTGCAGGAAAATCCCAACGATCAGGAGCATGTGATTTACTATGCTAGTAAGAATGTTATGAATTCTAAAACCCAATATTCATGAGTGGAGAAGTTAGCATTAGCCATGGTCATTACTATACAAAAATTTCGTCACTACATTTTGCTCTACACAACCACTGTATTAACATACCAGAACCCTATGTATTACATCCTGACTTGTCAGGTGCTCGGGGGCAAGTACTCCTGATGGATAGTCATACTACAGGAGTTTGATGTGGAATTTTCCAAAGCCACATCAAAGAAATCCCTAGTCTTTACCGAGCTCATGTGTGATCTTCCCTGTGCTTCGATGGAATCTGAGCCTGATGATTCATTTTCGGATGAATTCTTGTTCCTGATTAGCACTACTAATCCATGGTATGGAGATTTGCTTATTTATTTCCAAAAACAACAATTTTAGCTGCATTTATCTTGTGATGATTTCCGTCGTATCCGTCACCACGCAAAATACTACTTCATCCTGAATGATACCTTGTATAGACGTGGGATTGATTCTATTCTCCGATGATGCCTCACCCATAAGGAGGCTGAACATGTGTTGAATGATTGCCACTTTGGAGCATGTGGCGGTCATTTATCTGGGATGGCTATAGCCCAGAAAATCCTTTGCACTGGATATTTCTAGCCTTTAGTCTTCAAAGACTATCATGAGGCAATTAAGAAATTCCCACCTTGTTAACATTTTTATCCCAAAAAGCGCACTCATCCTGCTCCACTACACCCCGTCATTGTCGTTGGCCCATTTTCCAAGTGGGGGATTGACTTTATGCATTATAAGCCTACCTTAGCTGGGGGGCACGGTTACATCATCGTAGCCGCTGACTATTTTACAAAATGGGCTGAGGCCATGCCTACATATGCATAAGATGGTAAGACTGCCACTCTCTTCCTGTTCACTCATATCATAGCTAGATTTGGAGTCCCGCGGTCTATTATTACCGATCACAGATCACATTTTCGTAATCAAATGATGGAGGAACTGAGTTCCAAGCTAGGTTTTCACCATGAAAACTATATGCCATATTATCCACAAGCTAATGGTCAGGTAGAGGCCATTAACAAAGTTTTGAAAACTATGCTTCGTCAGATGGTTGGAGATCATAAATCCAACTGTCATCACATTCTTTTCTCCACTCTTTGGGATTATAGGACTTCAGTGAAAATAGCTACTGGTTTCATGCCTTTCCAGCTTGTTTATGGACTCGAAGTTGTCTTACCAATTCAATGTCAGATTCCATCTTTACAACTTGCTGTCGAAATTCTCCCAGACACTTCTGCAGAGGAAAAAAGATTTTTGTACTTGAATAACCTTGAGGAGACTCGGGGAGATGCTTCCTTGGCTAATGAGGCACATAAGAAACATGTCAAGGTGCAGTATGATAAATCTATCCAACCCCATGTTTTTAACGAGGGTGACCTAGTTTTGACTTACGACCAAAAATACGAAAAACTAGGGAAAGGAAAGTTTGAGTCCATGTGGTACAGTCCTTTCATCATTTCTAAAGTTTTAGAGAAATGGGCCTATGAGCTCATTGACTACAATGGAATCCCTTTAGGGAAACCTCACAATGGGTTGTACCTAAAGAGGTACAATGAATAGGTATTTCTTGGATGGTATCTTGTATATATGTATATTGCTTGAATTTTATTGTGCTTTTAGTATTTTCAATATGGTTTTGAGTTTATTGTCTGCATTTGTTTATACCATGTTTTGGTCATGCAGAGCAGATAGATTTCTACGGCTTCGCTGATGGTGCTTTCCACCACACCTTGAATCTCACCTCAGCTGCTTGGGTCCTCTATTCCCCAATTGAAGATTTGGTTAGTTCAGGAGCGGTTTGTATTGGTCCCGCTACCAATAACATCACTGAGTATTGAGCAGTCATAGCTCTTCTGACTGAAGCTTCCTCCCAATATGTTCATAATCTGGTAGTCTTTATGGACTCACAACTCATGGTTTGTCATCTAAACCATGTCTACACCATTAGAAATCTTGTGCTTCTCCGCATTTTCTAGAGGGTATGTTTTTTAGAAAGGTGATTTGAAACCATCACTTATAGGGATATCCCTAGGGAACATAATGTAGTTTCTGACTCATTAGCTAATTACATCCTATATTGGTGTATTTCCCATTCATGACGTTAAATCAAATATGTTTCATTGTAAATAAACAATTAAAGACACATAAAACTCATGTAAAATACATTTACCATTTGAGACATATAAACACCAGGTAAAAGTCTGTATATATATATATATATATATATGAACAAGTTTACAAAAAATAGGTCACGAGACCTCATCTGAAGCACGTAGGTTTTTAGGAAAAAATCACCATACAAAATCCTAAATCTATCAGCTTTCAGTAGATATCTCATGCACACAATGTCTAGTGATGCTCGTGGTAGCACATCACTGCCCGAGCTACTCTACGCAGCAGCCTACTAAATTGACCCGGTACTCCTGCTATAGGTCTCTGATACCTCAGAGGGAGGTCATCAATAGAAGCATCAAGAATGTCTAAGGTCAACCTCTCTAGGTTTTCCTCTAACTCCCCGGTGATATCATCACCCTGTGGTACAAATCAGGCTCCAACTCGTCTATCCAATGGTGAAGCTCCCCCAAATCATGCTGCTCCAACGTCTGCATGAAAATATTCAGGTCTCGTTACTTAACATAAAAATATAAAACATCAAAAAACATAAAAACATTTTATCCATTTTAGGGTTTCTTGCTTCTTACCAATGTCACCCCACTGTCCGTCAGGTGGGAGTGGTAGGTGAGGGTCTCTGCTAAAGTCCGTACCCGTATAAGCATAATCATCCACCATGAGTATCTGATCTTGGAGCCATCTGGAGAACGGGTCACCGAACATCACCCTCCCCCTTCCTGCTCCAGTACGGGCCATAATCCAGACCCACCTCTGTATACGGGGGTCCCACACTCTCATCTATGTGAATACAACCTAAGGTCTCATCTGTGGTACCCGCTCGAAGAAGAAGCAGGATAGAATGGATCCAAATCCAAACTACTTCAGTTCTCCCTGCCGACACTTAGTTCGCTGATCTTTGGATATCGGAAGCAGGGCTTCTGCCTAGTTGAATACTGTAGGCGCCATGGCATCTATGGCATATAAAATGTGTGCCCTAGAAGCCTAGTGAACACCCTGAATCCCGACCACTCTCTGCATAGTAAATAAGACAATTCGTAGGGGGCCATCCATCACTTCCTTTATGGGGATTTTATTCCCCGATGTCCTTGTCCCTGGGATACAGTGACAGTCTATCAACTATTGTGTGCTAATATCCCCTCCTCGAGAACCTGTCAGCAAGATGGGGCCACCCCGTCTCGAAAGTCCAGTTAAGAAGTAGATGTCCTCTACTTCTACTGTTAGAATATGAGCCCCAACCTTAGATTGTTGCTGCTCTAGATTCCACATATGAAGTATGTGCTCTAACAACCACTCATGTGATACCATGCTAGGGGTCCAAAAGAATTTCAGGAGCCCACAGTCTCGTAATGTGGCTATACAACCCACATTCCTTTTAGCGAAAGCATCATCATTGTCATGTTGTCTTTCTTTCCATATCACCATGATTGATCAACAAAGACCTGCTAAAAACAATCATAACACATATTAGAATCATCCTCAATCATTTAAAATCAAAGAAATGATTTATCTTTGCTTGTGTTATCACTTTCAAATATTCATGACTGGAACTGCCTGTGCGTCATTGAAGATAGGCAGTGGCATAGCCTGTGAGCCTTGTTTTAGGCATGTTTCTAGTGAGGTACCACGTAGCCCGCAAGGGATAAGCGCGATGCCCATTCCCATGGTTTTAGGGCTTTCCATACAAGCCCAAAACCCCATCAAAACTCAAATAAATACTATGAAAAGGAAGAGTAGGGTTTTAACTATTACCTAGAACTGACGATGCTCGAATCCAATGGTGGAAACTCCCGATATCAATAGCTAAAGAACTATCTAGGAAAGTTCTCCAAATGCTCTCCACTATGGGTAAATAGTAAAATAATTTGATTTTTTACTATTTACATGACTTATATACACATTTTTGGGTTTGACATGCTATAGTTTTGATTTAAAATCGCTTTTTACTTGAAATTTATCAGTCGTAATCTCTTAATGTTAGTCATGAGTGCATTTAACACATGTTTTTTGAGTTGATTGTAGGATAGAAGAACCATAGAAGTAAAGTTTTGGGAGTTTGTTTATGACTTTTTCGTACTTCCATAAAACAAAAAAGTCGATGAGAGTTTGTTATGACACTTTGGTCATGCTCTTTAAACCTAGTATCAAAGCTCTAAGTCCATTTTCGATTCTTTCCAGGCTCGTTAAAATTGACATCATGTAAAGAAACCCCATGGAGTCTTCTTTTAACCCTTTTTACGCTCCTTAAACATGAAAAGATTGTTGAGTCCATTTCTAATTCTTTCCAGGATCGTAAAAAGTAACATTGTGTAAAGAAACCTCATGGAGTCCTCTTTAAACTCTTTTTAGGTTCCCTAAATATGAAAAAATTGTCGAGCGATATTGTCTTCTTCACGCTCGTTAAAGCATTTTAAGAGTTGTCTCTCCGATGGTAGGTTATCTATTTTTCGGTTCAGATATACTCTTTACATAAAAGGAACACTCCATCCAATCATGATTGGAAGAGTTCTCTAAGGTATGATTTTACACTTTTTTGGGCCTTAGGGACTAAATAATACGAAAAAGGACCTCTTTGGAGTCTTCTTCCGTAATCGTCTAGAATCTCTAAACATGAACGATACCGAGTTTTCTTTCATTTGACTTTTTAAATTAAACATTGAGAGACCTATTTTTGGGAATGAACCCCTCCTCTCTCAGGTTTGTAAAACATATGAGTTTGTACTTGTCTTTGGACAAGTTATATCGAGTGTTTGTTACTCTCTTTGAACTTGTAAAACCGAAAAGAGGCACCCATCAATCATGATGGGGAAAATGGGAAGGGAATCATTTTGCAAATACATGGTAGTAGTTTGTCGTTACCTTTGAACATGGCACTTGCCTGCAGATCATATCAATCAATTGGGTATTCAGCTGATCTCCATGATGATCCACTTTCATGAGTCATGCCACTCCTTTGAGTCTTTCAAAAGAATGCATTGTCCACTGTCGCATTGTATATTTGTCCTGTTCGGTCATGTTGCCAAGTATTTTGTCATGCTGCCCTATGTTCAAAGGGAAGTTGACGAAGTTTTTTCCTTTGCAGTAAAAACAGTCTCTGTGTCAGTACTTTTGAGTCAGTCTTATGATTACTACATTCACATCATTCCAGAACTATGTTCTGATTTTTATGTCATCGATGTGGGACT
Source organism: Pseudotsuga menziesii (assembly GCA_001517045.1). Taxonomy (NCBI): domain Eukaryota; kingdom Viridiplantae; phylum Streptophyta; class Pinopsida; order Pinales; family Pinaceae; genus Pseudotsuga; species Pseudotsuga menziesii. Next base: position 14,632 of record LPNX010135769.1, on the reverse strand, counting down.
CATCATGGCCCTGTTAGTTTTTCAACATTAAGCTATCATTATTAGGATCTTTAACCGAGAGAATAAAAAGTACAACAATCAAACACCAGAGACAATGAACACATTGTTTTTCCTCGAGGAAACCATAAAGGATAAAACCCCGCAACTTCCTTAGAGATAGAATCAGCACCAAAATAGTAAAATCCCCAAAACAGTAAGTGATCTCCCAACAGCAGTAATCTTCTTCTTGACTATCCCCAGTGTCTTCTCCTTCCTCAACTATGCACTACACTTGAGTGTGTGTGAGTTGTGTGATAAATAGAGACTCTAGTTCTCTATTTATAGTAATCCTAACATGACTAAAACCCTACCAAGGCTGACCTCTACTAGGAGAGTCTAATAACCCTAGTGCCCCAGAACTGTGGGGACTTTAACCCTTAGACAATCAAAGGGTTACTCACTATGACTTGACATGACTTTTTTACATTATTGATCCTCTCGATCGAAACATCGAGGCATGACAATATGACTCAATTATATTATGGATACATCCCGGAATAAACATCGAGTTACAATACATAAGATACATAGATGAATACATTCCAAAGTTACAAATACATCAACACTCCCTCTTAACTAGGAAGTTATTCTTTCGACACAATTTTCAGCACTGGTATTCTTTTCTATATCAACTGGATCATCTCAACATATACATCTCAAGTCTTCTTGAGTCTTCAAGTCATATTCATCTTCAAGTCATCTTCGCATTCATGTCATCGGATCTAGATCATCATGGGACATCATCACTGGATCTGGATCATCCCTGGTGCTATCTCATGATTCTTCTCATCATAGGAAGTTCTACAAAGCCATCCCTTTTTCATGCTAGTTGTAGGACTATCCTCCATATAGGTATTCTTCAGCACTTATATCTGACCTACTCGTCAGAAAGGCCCAACACTCACATTCACCAGCATGATAGGACACAACTACTATCATCTGTGAAAAGGATTCAGCACTTACATCTGACCTACTCGTCAGAAGGGCATAGTACTCACATCCATCCAGGCTGGAACACATCCTGCTCATAATGATGGAAGAGTTCTGCACTTCGATCCAGGTTGGAACCACATCCTGCTCACAATGATGAAAGAACTTTGTTCTTTCACACAGGCTGGAACCACATCTTGCTCACAATGATGGAAGATTTCCTCACTTTCATCCAGGCCGGAACCACATCCTGCTCACAATGATGGAAGAACTCTGTTCTTCCACCTAGGATAGAACCACATCCTCCACACAGTGATGAAAGACTCTCATCCAGGAGGGAACACATCTTGCTCGCAATGATGAAATATTTCTGCACTTACATTCATCTAGGAGGGAACACATCCTGCTCACAATGATGAAAGGGCTTGCACTCACATGTGATCTTGTAGGAAACAATCCTACAGTCATATCAGAATGGCCTCCAGTCCTCCTTGACTGAGCTACCTGGTAACTGACCAAGTGCCTCCATTCTCCTAGAGAATGGTAGTTTCCCTTACATTCGACCTACTCTTCGAAATGGCCAACACTCACATCTGACATGGAAGGAACTTAATCCTTTAGCCATGATAGAATGGTTCAACCCTTACATCTAATCAAGTGGGAACACATCCCTCTATCACATCAGAATGGCTAGTCAATCCTAGACTGAGTGTTCCTGGTACCTCATCAGGCAGCTCCATTCAAAGAATGGCAATTTCCCTTACATCTATCCTACTCGATAGAATGGCCAGCACTCATATCTGACATGGAAGGAAGAAATCCTCTCACCATGACAGAATGGCTCAGCTTTTATATCTGACCTACTCGTCATAATGGCTACTCATCTTAGCACTTATATTTGACATGGAAGGAACCAATCCTCTCACCATGATCGAATGGCTCAGACCTTACATCTGACCATGGAAAGGACCAATCCTCTCACCATGTCAGAATGGCTATGGGACTCATCCCTTTCCCTTGGAGGAAATATCGATCTGGAGAACACCAAGCTTCTCCCTAAAGTACTCAAAATTCACCCTAGCTAATGGCTTCATCAATACATCAGCTATATGTTCCTCCGTCGCAACATACTGGAGCTTCATTTTTCCCCTCTGCACCATATCCCTGATATAGTGGTACTTGACTTCGATATTCTTCGACATGTCATGGAAAACTGGATTCTATGACAACATTACGCAACTCTGGTTGTCACAATGTATACAAGTAGCATCCAACTGGAGATCAAATAAATAAGATAGTAGCTTCCATAGCCATACTGCCTCACAACTAGCTGAACAAACTGTGACATACTCTACTTCAGCTGTACTCAATGCCACACAAGATTGCTTCCTACTAAACCAAGAGATCACACCTGACCCCATACTGAAGCAACACCCTGAAGTGCTCTTCCTATTGATGGCACTTCCTTCCCAATTTGAATCAGCATAACCCTCCAGGTTAATCTTTTGATTTGCATCGTACTTGAGCCCATAGTCAACTGTACCCTTCAGGTACCTCAAAAATATGCTTTGCAGCAGTCAAGTGAACATGTCTTGGATCTGTCAGAAATTGGCTCAAGGTGTTCATAGCAAAGCAAATATATGGTCTTGTGTTCGTCAGGTACATCAATGACCCAATCATTTGACGATACATCGTAACATCAACCGACTCTGATGAAGCATCACTTAGTAGCTTCAAGTTTGATGCCATCGGTGTGGCTATAGCCTTGCAGTCCATCATCCCAAACCTCTTCAGGATCTCTACTACATACTTCCCTTGTCTAAGGAAGATTCCATCTGTACTTTGCCACACCTCTATACCTAGAAAGTAATGCATCATACCCAAGTCCTTCATCTCGAACTTGGTAGCAAGCTTTCTTTTTGTATCAGCAATCAACCCATCTATACCTATCACAAACAAATCATCTACATATAGTATAAGCATCACTGGGTTGCCATATTCAACCTTGTAGTAAAGGTTGGAATCTGCTTTACTCTTGGTAAAGCCCAAACTGGATAGAAAACTGTCAATTCTACCGTACCAGGTCCTGGGTGCCTGTTTCAAACCGTACAGGGATTTGTTCAATCTGCACACATGAGACTTCCTGTCATGTGTCTCAAAACTAAGTGTTTGTTCTACATACACTTCCTCTTCCACTACACCATTCAAGAAAGTAGTATTGACATCCATCTGGTGTATCTTCCATTTCATCATTGCAGCCGGAGAAAGTACTGATCTAATGGAAGTGTATCTAGATACAGGTGCAAAGTTTTATTCATATTCTATTCCTTCTTTATGAGAGAAACCCCAAGCTACAAATCTTGCCTTATATTTTTCAATGCTACCATCCGCAACATGCTTGATCTTGTAGATCCATTTGGAAGTTACAACTGACTTCCCATCTGGTCTTGGGACAACATCCTAGACATCATTCTTCATGATCAATTGGTACTCTTCGACCATAACATCCTTCCATTCTTTTCATTCTGCTGCTTCTTCATAACTGGAAGTTTCTTTATCAATGAAATCACATAGTAAGGCTACATACCCGGAGCAGGATCTGGTCCTCTTTCTTTCTTTGTGATTCTCTTCTAGAGCCCCATATCTTTCCACACCTTGGATAAGTTCTCATACCCAAGTAGGTTTCCTCTTATGAGGATTCTTCTCTAGAGGTGGATCTACAGGTCTTTGTAGTTCTTCAAATTCTCTATCTTCTTCTTGAGCTTCTTCATTCATGGTTGTATCATGAATTCTGGGTGCTTCTGCTTCTGCTTCTTCAGTTTCTTCAGCAGGTCTCTTTCTATATTTTTTGTAAGCCGTGTCTTCATCAAATGTCACATCCCTGCTGATGTCAATATTCTTGTATCCTGGAAAATATATTATGTAAGCCTTCGAGCTTTCAGAGTATCCCACAAATACACCCTTCTTTCCTGAAGGATCTAATTTTGTTCTCTTCTCTTTTGGAATGTGAATGTATACAGGGCAGTCAAATATTCTGAGATGGTTGAATTCTGGTTTCTTGCCAGAGAAGACTTCATCGGGAGTCTTGTTCTCGAGTACTTTATGTGGAGTACGGTTCTGTACATACACCGCTGTTATGGCAACTTCTGCCCAAAGATGCATAGGAAGATCTTGATCATGAAGCATAGCTCTTGCAACTTCCATGATAGTTCTATTCTTCCATTCCGCAATCTCATTATGTTGTGGATTATAAGGAGTGGACAACTCCCTCTTAATCCCTGATTCTTTACATAGCTCTTTGAATTCATTCTAAGTGAATTCTCCACCATTTCTAATCAAAAAGTCTTAATCTTCTTTTCAGTATGGTTCTCGATCAAGGATTTGAATTCCTTGAACTTACTAAATACTTTGTCTTTGTTCTTCATGAAGTAAACCCATGTCTTTCTATAAAAATCATCAATAAAAGAAACATAGTATGCATACCCGCTTCGTGAGTTTGATGACATAGGACCGCATACATCAGAGTGGATGATTTCTAGTATGTGTTTGGCTTTGCTTTCGCTGCTGGGAAATGTCTTCTTTGTATTGTTTCCTTTCGCACATCCTTTGCAGACACCATCATGTTTTTCTTGGAATTCTGGAAGACCTTCAATAGCTTTGCTTGCAATAGGTAGTGCTCTGTAATGCACATGTGTAGGTCTTCTATGCCAAATATCATTTGGCTCTACTGTGTCATGGACCAAGGCTTGTTCTGGATGGCCCTTCAATTTGTACAATCCTCCTTCTTGTTCTCCAATTACTACCGCATCATCGATAGTCTTTCCTTTAGGCCACATAATGACTTGACCATCTATGAATGCAACTCACATTCCTTTTGCATCCAATGTTGATATAGAGAGAAGGTTCTTCTTGAGTCCTGGAACAAACAATACTTCTTTCATTGTTAGAGACTTACCAGAGTCTAGTTTATATGAATATTCCCCACTACCTTTTAATGGATATTGGTAGTCATCTCCTAGCTTCACCTCATGAGGTGATTCATGTTCTGACAGCCTTACAAAGGACTCCTTGAATCCAGTCATATGTTTGGAATCCCCACTGTCTATAATCCAATGATCACTACCATGAGTAATGTTACCCATGAGAGTGGAGATTAGAACATATTCATCCTCACTTTCATATCTGGATCTCTTCTTGGATGGTTCATCATCCTCTGTAGCATGAGCATGATGTCTTCTTTTTTTCCCCTTCTTCTTATGAGAGTGGTTCTTTCTCTTAGGACAGTCTTTTGCAAAGTTCCCTAACTCATCACATGTATAACATCTTATTCTAGATAGATCCTTTCTATTGTTATCTCTATGATGAGGATTCTTACCTTTGAAGTGATGATGTCTTCTTCTACCTCTCTTGGAGTGAACTATGAGAGCTTGAGCTTCACTTCCCATCTTCTCTTCTCGAGTTTCTATTCAAGATTCTTCTTGATATCACTCTTCCCATAGTCTATTGAACTTGATTAACTTCTTTCTAGCATAGATTCCTTGGATGAAAGAATCCCATGACCTAGGAAGGCCATTCAAGGTAGTCATCACAATCTCTGCATTTTCCACTTCTTCATCAACAGCTTCTAATTTTTCCTTGATCTGAGAAACCCTTGTGAAGTAAGACTGGATAGTTTCTACATTCTGAATCTTCAGATTCTTTAGTTGATTCCTCAGAGTCATATTTCATTTTATGTTCTTTCCTTCAAACAACTTGGTTAGGGCATCAAACATAGCTTTAGGTGTCTTAAGAGAGGACACTTGTGGGATAAGGTGATCCTTGATAGAATCAACAATGATTCTCTTTGCCATAACCATTCTCTTCTTATGTAAGGCCTTTTCCTCATCTCCCTCTGGAACTGGAACCTCCTCAGGAGTCTAATTCATTCTCTTCCAGGACCAGGTGGATCCTATACTTCTAGGCTCAGAAGTTAACAGCTCCCTCAAGCTTTTCATTAAGCTTGGTATCATGAGACATATTAACTAAGAACCTCAAATGGAAATACAAGAGATTTTAGATCTTACCAGGTTCAAGATGTCGGATCTGAAACTTGAGCTGAAATCCTATAGAGCTGGTTCAGAAGGAAATTAGGGTTTTGCTTTTCCAAAGTTTTGTCCACCCAAATTAATTGAAATTTGTCTCTAACTTCGATTTTGGGAAGGAGATCAATCCAGGCCTAGGCTCACTGAAAAATTCCTCTTCTATAAAAATCCCTAATTTCCAGCAGTAGTGGTGGGTCCAAAACTGAAAAACCTCAGAATTGGATTGTGCTTTGATAGAAAGATGCACCCTAAGGAGGAGAGTTATTCTACCTTACTCTTGATGAAAATATCTGGAGGAAGATCCACAAACTAGGAAACCCTAGTTCCCGCAACTGCACAGTGTCTTCTTCTCATGTTAGCTCTGATACCATGTTAGTTTTTCAACATTAAGCTAGCATTATTAGGATCTTTAACTGAGAGAATAACAAGTACAACAATCAAACACAAGAGACAATGAACACAATGTTTTTCCTTGGGGAAGCCATAAAGGAGAAAACCTTGCAACTTCCTCAGAGATAGAATCAGTACAAAAATAGTAAAATCCCCAAAACAGTAAGTGATCTCCCAATAGCAGTAATCTTCTTCTTGACTAGCCCCAATTTCTTCTCCTTCCTCAACTATGCACTACACTTGAGTGTGTGTGAGTTGTGTGATAAATAGAGACTCCAGTTCTCTATTTATACTAATCTCGACATGACTAAAACCCTACCAGGGATGACCTCTACTAGGAGAGTCTAATAACCCTAGTGCCCCAAAATTGCGGGGACTTTAACCCTTAGATAATCAGAGGGTTACTCACTATGACTTGACATGACTTGTTTACATTATTGATCCTCCTGATCGGAACATCGGGGCATGATAATATGACTCAATTATATTATGGATACATCCCAGAATAAACATCAGGTTACAATACATAAGATACATAGATGAATACATTCTGAAGTTACAAATACATCAACAGGCCCTCCTTCGACGAGCCTATTCCCGTCGACATCAACTAATCATCCGAGAAATAGTCTTAGAAACAAAAACTTAATACCTTGAGATCTATATGCCTTAATGACAAATTCGCTCGCTCTCAACATAGGTTCACATTATTGACCTTTGATCGATAGAATCGACTGGGTGTTCGACATGAGGACATCTAATTACACTTAGTAGAGTGTACTAGGGTACCTTGGGAATCATTGACATCAATTTTGATCTCCCTCGCACTTGTTAACGATTCACATCATTGGCCGGTAATCAAGTGGTTTCTACCATGTTCGACTTTAGGTCATTGTAATCACATGGATAGAATCGTACTTTGTGGAAGACGAGACGAAGACCCTAGGTATGTATTTAAAGTGCTCATTTCTTTTCCCTTAGGTTGCGGTGGAGTTTTGTATATCTAGCATGGATCCACATTTTAATAGTCATGGCTATGCTCAAATTTGCGTCTGTATGACATAGATCTATGTTGTATGTCTGGTAGTTATGTCCAAGTTTGAGTCCTCTATCACATGGATCTACATTGTATTCTAGTAGCCATGCTTGTTTATCCCTCCCATGGATTTTCCTTGTATTGGTCTGTAGCCATGAGTTAAAAATATTGATGTACTATAGATGCCTACTAGACGACATGCTCTGATCAAGTTGACATTTTCACCTTGAAGTGACAACTTGTTCTCTCAAATATCTCATTTATTGTATCCCTCTAAGATTCATGCTTTTGGGGGCATTTTGTTACACCCAAATCCTGTCACCACCATGTGATAAGACCTAAACCGCTCTATCATTAGAGGAGAAAAGCGGTACCCTGGGTAAAATTGGAAAAGAGAGAAGTTTATCGAGGCAAGCCTCATGTCCTCCCTTATCCCTATCATTGTGGGTCAGTTGAGCTTGAGATCCCTCATCATAGGATCTTAGAGGCCACCTCATCCACAAATATCTCAACCATTCCTATCCATTGAGGCTTATAAATACAAGCTCATGTCCATGGTTGAGGGGGAGAACTATAGAGGTATTGTTATGCTGTTGGATTGACCACTTGGCCCAAGCCATTTGAGAACATAGAGAGAAAAGTTGGAGTTTATGGGGATGAAGTGTTGGTTTCATGGAGATGCATGTCGACACTAAGGCTTAATTTGTTGTAAACTTCTCCATTCATCTTAATGCAAAGCTAATTTCCATCCCACATTACCGTTGTTTTGATTTCGTGTGTAAATGTTGTTGGATTCCTTAGTCACTAACATGGATAAGTAGATGATGTTCTGGTAGCTTTGATGTGTTTGTGTGTTTCATCTAGTTGCAGGTACACAGGTTCACTATCAAAGCAACATTCCAAGTGTCTACGACATCCAGGGAGAGTGTTCACCCTTTGTTGTTCACTCATTTGTTCTGGATCTGAACCATTCAGACCAGAGGAACAACTTCTATTTGCATAAGGTGAAATATTCCTGCTTAAAAAAAATTTAACTAAGAAAGTCGACAAAAGTGCATATTTTCAACGTTGGTTTGACTAACCTTGAACGAGGACCAAAATAGATGCAAATATCATAAAAATAGGTGTCCATTCTTGTCTCTCAAATGGGTACCTAAATCTGCTTTTAAAACTCAGTTTCGAGAGAGTCGACAAAAGTGCATATTTTTAACCTTGCTTCGACCAACCTTAAACGAGCACCAAAATAGCTCCAAATCTCATAAAAATAGGTGTCCATGCTTATCTTAAAAATCGCTATTTATATCCACTTTAAAATTTCAATTCTGAGAAAGTCGACTAAAGTGCATATATCCAACCTTGGTTTCACAAATCTTAAATGAGGGCCAAAATAACTCAAAATATCATAAAAATAGGTATTTATGATTATTTCTCAAATGGGTACGTAAATCCACTTTAAAAACTCAATTCCGAAAAAGACGAAAAAAGTGCATATTTTAAACCCTGGTTTGACCAACCTTGAATGTAGGTCAAAATAGATCTAAATCTAAAAAAAATAGGTTTCTATTCTTATCTCTCAAATGGTTACCTAAATCCACTTTCAAAACTCAATTATGAGAAACTCGAGAAAATTGCATATTTTCAACATTGGTTTGACCAACCTTGAACGAGGGCCAAAATAGCTCCAAATCTCATAAAAATAAATGTCCATGCTTATCTCTCCAATGGGTATCTAAATCTACCTTAAAATTTCAATTCTAAGAAGGTCAGCAAAAGTGCATATTTTCAACCTTGGTTTGATCAATCTTGAACGTGGGCCAAAATAGCTCCAAATCTCCATTAGAGGAATTTTGGGATCTAAAATGGGCCTCCTAAGGAAAATAATAAAATAATAGTTAAAATAATAAAATAATATTGATTAATTTTGGAGGAAGAAAGAAAAAAACTACTTTTTGTGTTCGTATTTTCGACATATCTCCCTGCGTTTTTACTCAAATTTCGATCGGGAGAGCTCATTGGATGCGGAATCAATTTCCGCATCCAAAGAGCTCTCCCGATTGAAATTTGAGTAAAAACACAATGAGATATGTCAAAAATACGAACAAAAAAAGTAGTTTTTTTTAATGACAAATATGCCAATTCAACCATTATGGTTGACTTATTTTATTGAAATTCTATTGGTTCTTGAATTCCAACTCACAAAAACTTTTTTTGGCACGTTTTCTTATAAGGCTCATTTTAGACCCCAAATTTCCTCTAATGATAAAAGTAGGTCTCCATGCTTAGATCTCAAATGGGTACCTAAATCCTCTTTCAAAATTCAATGGTGAGGAAGTCAACAAACGTGCATATTTTCAACCTTGGCTTGACCAACCTTAAGCGAGGGCCAAAATAGATCCAAATCTCATAAAATTAGGTGTCCATGCTTATCTCTCAAATGGGTACCTAAATCTACTTTCAAAAGTGAATTCTGAGAGAGTCGATAAAAGTGCATATTTTCAACCTTAATTTGACCAGCCTTAAACGAGGCCCAAAATAACTCCAAATCTCATCAAAATAGGTGTTAATGCTTATCTTTCAAATGGGTAACTAAATCCTCTTTCAAAACACAATTTCGAGAAAGTCAACAAAAATGCATATTTTCAACCTTGGTTTGATGAACCTTGAAAAAGGGCCAAAATAACTCCAAATATCATAAAAGTAGATTCCCATGCTTATTTCTCAAATGGGTACCTAAATCCACTTTCCAAAATCAATTCCAAGAAAGTTGACAAAAGTGCATCTTTTCAACGTTGGTTTGACCAACCTTTAATGAGGGCCAAAATAGCTCCAAATATCATAAAAATAGGTGTCCATGCTTGTCTCTCAAATGGGTACCTAAATCCACTTTCAAATTTCAATTCTGAGAAAGTTGACAAAAGTGCATATTTTCAACCTTAGTTTGACCAGTCTTTAACGAGGGCCAAAATAGATCCAAATCTCATAAACATAGGTGTCCGTTCTTATCTCTCAAATGGGTACCTAAATCCACTTTCAAAAATCAATTCCTAGAAAGTCGACAAAAGTGCATATTTTCAACCTTGGTTTCACCAACTTTGAACGAGGGACAAAACAACTATAAATATCATACAAATAGGTTTGGCACGCTTATCTCTCAAATGGGTATCTAAAACTACTTTAAAATATCAAATACGAGAAAGTCGACAAAAGTCCATATTTTCAAGCTTGTTTTGACCAATGTTGAAGGAGGGCCAAAATAGCTCAAAATCTCATAAAAATGCATGCCCATGCTTATCTCTCAAATGGCTACGTAAATCCACTTTCAAAACGCAATTCCAAGAAAGTCGACAAAAGTGCATATTTTGAACATTGGTTTAACCAACCCTGAACGAGGACCAAAATAGCTCTAAATCTCGTAAAGATAGGTGTCCATGATTATCTCTCAAATGGGTACCTAAATCCACTTTCAAATTTCAATTCTGAGAAAGTCGACAAAACTGTATATTTTCAAAATTGGTTTGACCAACCTTAAACAAGGGCCAAAATAGATCCAAACCTCATAAGAATAAGTGTCCATGCTTATCTCTCAATTGGGTATCTAAATTTACTTTAAAATTTCAAATTCGAGAAAGTCGACAAAAGTACATATTTTTAACCTTGGTTTGACCAACCTTCAACATGGACCAAAATAACTCCAAATCTCATCAAAATAGGTGTCCATGCTTATCTCTCAAATGCGTACCTATATCCATTTTTAAAACTCAATTCCGAGAAAGTCGACAAAAGTGCATATTTTGAACCTTGGTGTTGGAGCAGGACTCCGCAGCTACAGAAGAAGCTGCTAATTTTGGCGGAAAGAGAGAAGTTTAGCGGAAAAAGGACAGGGCAGAGCTACGACGGTGTAGCACGTTTCCAGCTGGAGAGCAGAGCCGGAAACCACGACTTTTGGGATGAAAAAGTCAAGAAGACAACGGTCCAGGGCGGCTGAGAGAAGAAAGCTCAACCACTGCATTGAAGGCAGCGACGGAAGACAGGAGGGCTCAGCGACCCTCATAAAGAAGAAGGAGCAACGAGGCTCAAGCATTGAAGGCGAAGGACAGAAAGAGAAGCGGTGCATAGTACCCATGGTCAGTACCGGGAAGCATGGAAGATTGCAGAGAGCTGCGGTGTGACGGGAAGCGGCTACCTCAAGGACAGAGAGGACCGACTGTCACTGTTTAGGGTATGGGTTTACTGTTGGGACAGGCCCACAGTGTTGTAATGGCATGACCTTCGGGCTGCCTATAAAATCTTGCATTTTTGTATTGTAAAGGGTTGGTTGGGTAGCTAATCAATCAGTAGATAGTCGATCAGTTGATAGTCTTGTAGATTCAGAAATCAGTCAGATAGACTGCGTTGTAACGATCCAGACACATAGCTGTCTGTGAGTCATTTTGAGTCTGTAGGTAGTCATTTGCAGAGAGAGAACTAAGAGGGAAGATATATAGAGAGAGAAGATCAGAGATCTAGGAGAAACTTTGCGCTGCAAGAGCAGAGCAACAAACTGTGCCAACTTCCCTCAAAAGATATAATAGAAGCACAGTTTGGTGGACGTAGCTCCCAGCCCGGGGGTGAACCACGTTAAACCTGCGTGTTATGTGTTGAATGGATGTGATTGTATTTGCTTATTGTTGCTAGTATTATGCATGTAATGATAGTAGCAGTAGACGAATGTATGTGTTGTTCCGTTCATAATATTGCAAAAGATTAAGGATAGATCGAAGTATTGCAGTAGGTTGTTTAAGGATTATTTCACGTATGTCACTAATTACCAGTTATTCATAATAGACTCCTGAAAAGCAGAGTGTCGCACATTGGCGCAATCAACGTTAAGAGCGTAAAGTCGTAGTGGTAAGGTATCGCGGGGAAGCGATATCGCATCGGCAGAGGAGCTGCGATGCGAGATGCTGCGAGCTGAAGGCTTAGCGTTGAGGAAAGGATAGGTGTTCCGTGGTGCGCAGAGAAGTGGTAAGGAGTGGGAAGCAGCGAGTAAGTGGAAGTTGTGCGACGCGAGAGGAATCCGAACAGCCGGTGCGAGGTTGAGCATCGCTCGGGTGAAAGTGCCGCGAGTAGAAGGGGACGTGCGATGCGCAGAGCTAGTTGACTTAGTGGCACAGAAGGAGAAAAGGGGAAAGAAGTAGGATGAACAGAACCTGGTCCAAGACACTTGAGTCTTGGCCAACCCATTAGATTCACTTCGGCTGAGACTTCAGATCGCTTTGCGGTCTGTTGCCAAAAGGGCCAGTGAGTTTGGGGTATTGTTGATTAATTATAGTAAACTCGGGTCTGCCCATGCAATCAACAAATGGTTCCGTTGCCGGTTTAAACGACTGGGAATCCATGTTCTGTTGGCATCCTACGCGAGAAGAATTTCACCAGTGGTTGGATTCAGAATTAATGGAGTTCGCCAAGAAAGAGAACATAAGTCCGAAACTAAGCACAGAGGCCTGGCTAGAGAAGCACATCGCTTCAGACATACACGCTATATTTTTTGTCACCTACGGAAACGAGATTTTCGATTGGTTATCCAAGTTGACAGATAGCAACACCTTCAAGAAGAAGAGAAACATCGTCTGGACACCGGAGTTGATTCAGACCATACAGAACCTGGACAACCCGATTACGAGAGCAGTGGACTTCTGGCTCACCAGTGTGCTAGAAGGCTACGTCACAGAGTTTGCAGTTGACCAAAGAAAGAGCTTCAGTGCCGCCGAACGATACTTCTTCAAAGGATATCGCGGTAAGTACCTACAATCTCTAAACTTGTCCCTTAAGAGGTTGCTGTATGAAAAAGGAACAATGGATCTAGTCTCAGACGAATGAGTAAACCTAGTAATGTCACAAGAGTTTGAAAGTGATTTAGATGACATTGGATGGACACGGAGTGGAAAGAAGTATAAAGTAGCATCTAGTTCTGATATATTTGAAGACAGTTCAAACAGTACTAGACAGCAGAGCCCTAACACCACTGAGGAACCAGAGGGGGGTATCCCTTACCACCCCTATACTCCACAAAAGCAGACAGGGACTCAGAATAATCCCATAGGCACTCCATCTAGTAGCTCACAGTCAGTACCTACTTCCGCCACAGCACCCTCACCTACACCGCTAAGTGGTAGTACTCCGGTCAATCAGAACCCACCACAGAGAAATAGAATGGGAGACGACATGAAGCTACCTATCTTCAAAGGTACAGGAGCTGAAGACCCGGAACAACACTGGTTCCTATGCGAAGCTATGTGGACCATTAAAACAATCAACGATGATAACCTTAAACTTGTACAGTTGGTTACCACGCTCAGAGATAGAGCCTTAACATGGTACATAAAATATACTACACTACCTAAAACGCTCGCCCAGGTCAAGAACGCCATGATTAAAGAGTTCAAGAAACCTAAATCCGAGTCTCAGTGCATTACAGAGCTTAAAGATATTAAACAATTACCATCAGAGTCAGTATGGGATTTTGACCAGAAATTCAAAGCTCTTATAGATCAAGTAAGTTTTGACTTTGCGCCGGAGTAGCATAAAGAATGGTTTATTGCAGCGCTGCTCCCCCACATCAGACTGCCACTAATGCAACATAAACTCACTACTCAAGATGAGGCGCTGGAGATGGCAATGAAACTAGAGGCTTCCCCTCTAGCAGAAACCAGTACAGGGATGACAACTCTACAGACCTAGTTGGCCAACCTCACCTTACAGATACACGAACTTAAAAAAGGGAAAGAGGCTATGCAAGACATATGGTGCATCAAGTGCAGAGAGCAGGGCCATAGTAAAGACAATTGTCCAGTCTTTGCAGAATATTTAGCGTCAGGGGCTCCTAACCCCTTACCACGAGCACGGGGGCCATGGTGTGAAATATGTAGAACTCAAGGACATCCACCTCAGCAATGTCCTTTGCTTCAAAAGTATGTCCAGACACCCAAAAATCTCTATTGTATTTTATGTAAATCCGTCGGGCATGACCCAAAAGATTGCCGAGCGTATGATCTCCTGTCAGAAAGAACACATGATGTATACCGAGTCCAAGCAGACGCACAGGGTCCAGCAGCAGGGACACAGCCGGCTCAGCCGTATGGAGGCCGAGGAGGAGGATTCAGAGGACGAGGCCGAG
>LPNX010135730.1:16804-111327 GCA_001517045.1 Pseudotsuga menziesii | reverse complement strand
AATAATGGCAAGTTTGACCTCTATGGATAGGCAATTGACAACTTGCACATGGTGGGACTCATGGACTAGGCAAATAAGAAAAAATAAATGAAATAATGTTTAAGTGGGTAAATACTATGGGTTGATTATTCTAACAAACGTGGCATCTTTAGACACCAACAAGTACAAATCAAGAAATAGCATTCTCTTGAGTTGTTGCAATTTACCTTTTTGATGTTTTTAATATTAATGTAAATTTAATTACATTGTTCAGTCAACTATTGCAACTCTTGCATTGGTGGATCAACTCTACAAAACCATCAAACATGCATGTGTTTGTAGGGTTACCATATTTTACTTTCCTATACATACTTGCAGAATCTAACGTCATACAATTTTGTTGCGCTTTTTGGTTTTTCACTGCCGCAACGAAAGTCACTGTGTGTCCATGAACAACATTTTCATGTGACTTTCAACTCAACACAGCCAGGAAAAAAGAGGTCAAATTGACAAACCGTGGACTCCATTTTTCTCCTAGCATGTAATTACTTCTAGGTGTCCCTCTGCCTCATGTTTTCATGCCCTAGTGACTTCATTGTGCATTGATTTAGTAAAATAGGGTTTTTCTTAGTTTCTTTCAGTGGAACTCTTGTATTGGTCGGTCAACTATGAAACGGTTGATAATTCCTCTGTTGGTAGGGTTCCCATATCATCCTTTCACATATAGACTTGTAGGAGCCAACAACGTGCAATTTTTCTACAGGGTTTGGTTTTTCGCTCCCAAACCAAAAGTCACCAAGTCTACATAAATGAAATTTTCATGCAACTTTCAACTCGACATATCTCAGAAACCTGAGGTCAGAGCGATGAACCATCCAATCCATTCATCTCCTTGAAAGTGATTACAACTAGTTGTCCCTCTACCTTTTGTTTTCATGGCCAAATGACTTCATTGTGCATTCATTTCGTAAGCCGCCAAGTTTTCGTGAACGAAATTTTGATGCAACTTTCAACTAGACATATCTAGGAAACCTGAGGTCAGAGTGAAGAACCATCTAATCTGTTCATCTATTAGAATGTGATTACCTCTAGGTGTCCCTGTTAGAATAATCAACCCATAGTTACCTACCTTAGACATTAATTAATCCATTTTTGTCTTATTTGCCTAGTTTCCTATATTCCACTCTATGCAGGTTTTCTTCCACATGTTATAGAAGTCAAACTTGCTAAAAATGATTCATGGAGCACTTGGGAAACCTCCTGGAAACCATATTTAGCATATCTTCTTTATTCCAGATACTCCAAAATGCATATTTGCATTTTCTGCTAAGTTGCATGTTTTATTGAGAAATAAGGCGAAAGGGAAAGTAAGACTAGGTGTAGTTGACTTGTTTTTTTCCCTCATCATCCACCATCATTTTCTCCTAATAAAAGCATGTATGAGTTGTATTTCCATCCCTTATTAGCTTGAATACTTGACTTTTCCAACTCATGAGCGTCTAAGTGGATTTGGAAACTGCTTTATGCACCCATGGGGGATTTGACTAGATTTAGCCTAGCCTACTTTTTGACTATTTGGAATGGAATCCTTATGCATTCGAATCTATCATGTAATTATATATTGCAACAGCCTATGACTTCATAAGTTTGTCTATTGTAGAATTATTAAATACATATTAGTGTTATGCTCCAATTTAAGTTTCCTTTGTTGATAATTTTGCATGTTTGATTAGAAATTTTGTGAGTGTAATTGTTCTATCACTTAGGTTCAATTTCCACGTGGTATCACAACCTTTGTAGATCAATTTATCTCCTTCCATATTTCTATTGTAGGTTCGACAAATTGACTAGGAGCATATTCTGCTGACTAAATGGCACAATTTTTGAGCTATGGATCAATCTCAGAAGATCATATTGAATTCATTTAATTTATTTGAATGGAAAGCATATATGGAGATACTATTGTGAGAAAAATTTCTCTACAGGGTGACTATGTCAACTAAGGCAGATCCCAATGCAACTGCAGAGAAAATTAAGTGGCACAACAGGAGGGATGAGGCCTATGGTTGGTGTACAAGAATAAACACCTTATAACCGAAGGTATGGGGTTACCAACATACTCAAGAAACTTGTAGGAAATTGACTCTAGAATGCAGTAAAGGAAATAGGAGGATAAGACGCTACTACATTTCAATCCAAAATCCGATGGAAAAATCCGACGGCGCATGGATTTCTCATTTTAAACTTACCAAAAATCACAAGGATACATTTTTTTTTATAAATGTGGGAACAAGCGTCGATTAAGAGACGGATATTATCATAACCATCGGATAAGCGATGGTGCATTAGTAGTAAGCATCGCTTAAGCGACGGATCATTTAGATAAAAATAAATAAATAAATACAATGGTATACACCCTCACACAACAAAATTTGTTGAAATCCTTTGGCAAATAGTAGGCGTCGCTTAAGCGATGGCACCTTTAGATTAAAAATAAAAATAAAAATAAAATGGTACACATGCGGCCTTTCTATCCCGTGATTTTGCTCGGGTTTTTCTTGCCTCTGCAAACTTGAAACCCCGACTTGTCCTCGAAAGGGGGCACCGGATCGATCCACATTCGATTCTCATTCATACACAATCGTTGCACCAAAGAGAGATTCAGGTCTTCAGAGACCATCGGCCATGGATATCAGACCATATTTAAGGTAATCATCTTTTATTTCACTACCCTGTGTTTGTATTAACCTTGTGCATTGCAACCTAGCTAGCTCGTTAATGCCATTTTGGGTCTGGTAAGATTTACTACAAAAATAACGGATAGTCGTGGCTGGGTACAAATGGTTGTAGAATTTGGCTGAAATGGTTGAAATTAGAGAGGGATCTTTGAATTGTAGGGATTTTTGATGTTATTGCTTGTCAATTCCCTTCTATTTTCTTTCTGTTTTTACCAGGAAATAGCTGCTGATGAATCATTGGTAAAGAAGGCAGGGACATACCTTGGAAGCTGAGCTGGACAACCAATTCCCGTGGTGATAACTTTCCCCTACAAGCTTTAGTTTTAGTCACATGCTATCCTTGTTGGAGAAATCGAATGGGAAGAACAATATTCTAGTGCTAACAAAACCTATGGTTACTGTCATTTGTAGCAGGTCCAGAAAATGTTGTTTAGGGCCCAAAAAATATACCAGAAAGTGTAGTTCCCTTAGGTAGAGTGAAGTACCTTGAGATGATGTTCAGATTACCTTTTACAGGATATTCTGGTTCCTTTGGTTGGACCTTAATGGTGGCAATAATAACAGATTGTCTGGCCTTGATGACACATTTCCCTCTACCCATGGTCTCTATTGGTGAGGGGGTTAAACCAAATTTTGTGGCTTTCAGCTTGGCCAATAAAGACTCTCTAGCATGAATTTCATCATTGTTGTTCCATGAGATTTTATGGGTGTCCCACCAGTTGCCTACGTTCTTTGATTTCTCTTTCTTATTCTTTCAAGGGTCGCCTTTACCTGTCTTTTTCCGTGGCTGATTTCTAACACTATTTTTCTTTCTTGTTGATACTCAATTTTTTTTTCTAAATCTTGATAGCATAACAATAAGCTGCTTGTAGTGAAAAAGTGTCCAAAAGTTGTTTCTGTTGGGTTGACCCTATGTAGCCCGCTATGTACTTGAGCACTATGTGCTTGTCCGAGTCCTTGATACCTAGTTTTGTCCAGAGGATATGGAGGGCGTTAATGTAGTCCTGAACAGTCTGGTATTTTTATTGGTGCAAGGTTGTCCATCTTGTATTAGTCATAAAAGCTTCCAACAAGGTAAATTAGCTCAATGAGCATTCTTCTAGTGTTTGGTTTGGGCAAGGGGCTTAAGAGTGAAATCAAATCTAAGTTTTCAATGAAATCAAATCTAAGTTTTCATTAATTATTAATTAGTTATCTATTCCTGTTAGCTACACACATGCTTCCACAATTAAAATTATTTTTGTTTTACCTTATTGTCTTATTGAAAAGGAAAATGAAAAGGAGCAATTGAGGCTTGAGCTCCCCACAGCTGCTTGGAAGCCAGAATGCACCCTTGCACCATCTCAAAATGTCCATTGGCAGTGCAATCAAGATCCTTGTAGTAGCTTCTGGGTATCACTTTAGATTCCATCCATGTGTCCCCCGGAAAGGGACTCAGCTGCTCAAGTCATCACCTCTCTCTGGAGTACCTTTGTCATCCCATTACAATTATCTAAGTTTCCATATTTCATTATTCTCTTTATATTTGACATAAGTGCCATCAAATCAAGTGCCTCCCTCTTCAGCCATGAGATATTACATAAGCTTACCATGGATCTACAGCAAAAACAAAGACATTTTAAAACCTTATAACACCACTCCCATCTGCTTAAGAGATAAATCACTTCATGTCACTTGTCTTGTTGTATTAACATGCGATAATCTAATACTCAAGAACAGAGCCACCATCTGCAGCATTGGGGCTTCTTGCAGGGGTTGATCCAATAAGCTCGAATTCTACTTGAGTATAAATATTATAATCCTCTTCTGACAGCTTATATTTGGTTAACCGGTCACTATATTATTAACTTGTCACTTGGATGATTAGCTAAGCCCTGTGGTGATTTTATTAGTATTAAACAATATCATCATTGTTGTTCTTATGCAACATATCAATATATTTATGTCTAATATAACTTCCTTTAAATATTTTCTGTTTGTGTATTGTAGTTATTCGATGACTCAATTCAACATCATATTCATCGCTTGTGTGAAGCATGATCCTCGCACAAAATTCAACCACATTTTCCTTTATAAATAGAACCCTCTTCAAGATTTGGTTGTCTTCCCAAAACTAATTGTGACTTGAAGCACTAAATAACTCAAAACTATATGTAACTAGGCAACTAGAGGTTAAGACTGCAAATGCTTGATTGAACACCTGTAATCTGGCATTTGTAGTAATAGACTTTATAAGGTACTGTCTCAGCTTAGCACCGCGGGTTATTTCATACCCTTCCGATGCTAACCGATTCAAAGTCTATCAAGATAATAGATGCTTCTTCATTCCTAAGAATATCATTAATATCATACCTTGATGCAATGCAGAAAGCATAATGCTAAGTTCTGCAACCATGGAAAAAGTACAAAGTCCATGACTGTCACATAAATTTATGTTTTAAACATTCTCATTATGGACACATCTTTTTGGTAGTGCTGCAAAAGGTAGTGCAGCAAGTATAATAGGGGAGAGTGAAGGAAGTGCTGGAGCTAACATCATAAACACTAATTTGAAATTATTAGAATAATTTGGCCTTAACAAGCACTGTAATGTAGATAATATTAAGTTCATTTTTAACTATTCTGTTTATTTCTCTCATTTTGAGGTTAATTGTGTTGTACTTGGTAGGGACTGGTGCACAGCATTCAAGGCCTGGGAAAATGGTCGGTGAGAGTGGGATAGAGCCTTCTATAAAAGACAGGGGAGGGCCTTCCATGGATTTCAAATCGTCTTTTATGATTGAAATTAACATTGCAGAAACAGTGCAAGCTATGTTTCAAGAAATAAATGGATCTTCAGATACAAGGATCATTATATCTCGTCTACTATCACCACCATAAACTTCTATGTGAATAGAGAAAGTTATTTATAAATTCCTGTTTTTTTGTTTTGTTTTGGATATCTTGGTGTTGACTTCTCATCCTATCTTGCGACTATAAAGTGGGTATGTTGTCTCCCATTATAATGCCCTGTGTATCCATTATTACAGAGCTTGTAATTGTTAGTCAAGTTCAATGTGAGGGAGCTCTGGTGTGGCTCATGTTTCTTCAGTTATGAAATCAAAAGATTTAAGAAATAGAATAAAATGTTTAAATAGCATAACTGTTGAGAAAAATGTACAAATTACCTTAGACAGTATCTGAATTTGTTAACCTGAAACATGGCTCTTAAATACAGCCTTTTGCTCACAATCCCTGATTGTAGAATAAAGTTTCCTATGAAAACACCTAATACATAAAATAAATTAGAACATGGAATACCATGTCTGAATTACCAGGTCACTGCACTGAGCGATTCTTTGAGTATAATACCAGAAAAGAGCTAGTTTTTAAGAATCTTAACTAGAAAAACAATTAGGGAAACTAGAAAAATGTTTTTAAGCTTCTCATTACATAATTTGTTTGACTTTTAATGTTTAATTAGAATAGAGTGTTGTGTGATTTACCATTGGATAGGGAATGGGACTCTAGTTGTGGGTTAACCTTGGGAATGGACTCAAAGATGATAGTGAGAAAGGTATAATTATTAATAAGTGGTTATACCTCTTCATTTTCTCATAAAAACAGATGGAGTTTAAATTATTGATGTCTTTTATTATTGTATATGTGTGTATAAGGAGGTCATACCTTCCTTGGATCCTAAGGATTTGGCTGAACACAATAGAAATTGGTCAAAGTGAAATGAATCTTTTGAAGGATCATCTAATCCCTCCCATCGTAGATAAGAAGATGATCATGGAAATGCATACTGCTCTGGTCACCTTGTACCAAAGCGAGAACATGTCCAAGAGAATTCTCTTGAAGAATAAACTGACCAGTACTCGCATGAGCATGACTAACACATTAGCTAGCTATCTAATGAAGCTCATAGAGTTTGGAGATCAGCTAGTTGCTGCTGGTGACATGGTAGAAGACAATGAGCTAGACTGGATCAATCTGAATGGTTTTGGTCCATCTTAGCATCATTTTTTACAATTTATATGTGCTTGTTAGAATCTACCTTCATTCAAAAGTCCGTTGGATGCCTTTCTTGGGGAGGAGATGACCTTAGAGACAGTTTTTAAACCAGCTATGAGGATGTACCAGAACTAGCTCTAATTTGGAAGGTGAAGAAAGGAGGAAAGAAAGGAAGATCCAAAAAGGGTCAAAAGAAGAAAGAAGACTCATGGTCTTCTAACCAGAAGAAGAAGGATTTGACTCTTGAGCCATATCAAGTGCTTCAAGTGCAACAAGCACGACCACCATGTTTTGTATAGAAGCATAAATTCAATGCACTTGGCTTTGTGTGAAACCCATTTCCTGTAGGAAAAGTGAATTGATTTAACTCGTATATTGAATCAAAAGATATTAAAGGGCTTCCAAATAGCCATATTTATCATGAATGGGTTCATATAAAATGTTTCTTACACTTTCTTAATCTAAGCCATTTCCAGGAACTCATGACCATCAATTCTCCATCTGTGGGGAAAGTAGGGGGAAAGAAGGGACTTGCCACTTGTATCACTGGATGTTTGTCCCCTCCCACAAGAAAAACATGGGCTCATATTGCCATAATATTCAATCACAAGGACTAGCTCTGCCAGCAAATTGGTGGTAAGAATCAAAGAGCAATTTGGGAATTTCTATTAAATCTATCATCTTACACTAAGTTTGTAATTTCAGAATTTCTATAAACAATTATTCAGTGAAAAGTTAGTGTCAAACCTTGTAATATTGAATCATTAAAAGCTCTGCATTTTAGAAATGTCTTTGACTATTTAATCCACTTGCTAGTGTGGAATTTAATTTTATGAAATAGAGGTAATTGATCATCAGGATGCTTTTTATTTCAGGTGTCAGACAGCCTACTTCATGAACCCAATACCAAATTGAACCCTGTTAATAGATATGTTTTGTATGGTTTTGTCTTCACAACTAAAACAATAGCCTTTTAGATTGTTTATTTGAAAGTTTGAATGCCACTAAATCTAGGCCTTTCTAGAAAGTGTGTTATAAGGGATGCATCCTGGAACCTATCTGAATATTTTATATGTAAGCTTGTATTCTTCATTTCTAGTGTTATTTAGGATGCTCATGCCTTTAACTTGAGGTTATAGTCACTGAGAAATTCAAGTTAGAAGTTTTTTTGCTTGTTTTGAGAACTTCATATCCAATATTTTTTGGCATGGAAAACTCTACTGTTTTTTTCTACAATGTTAACATTGAAGGAATATATCTTCAGTGTATAGCTACTTTTAATTCTTATGAAGAAAACATTATCTGCAGGCCTTAACTATGGTATTGAACTTGACTCCATTTTCCTTTGCAATTGAACTTGCTGCTCTTGCATCGAAAAGGGAGTTTTTGAATTTGGAGAAGTGGCTAAATGATAATATTAGTAGTCAACGGAATAAGTTTTTTGAGGTAAGATGCTCTCTGTTTATTGTTTTTGTGTAATTAGTCTTAATTACTTAATGTTGCATACCTGGGTATTTAGTGGACACTGATTCCTAAGTCAATTTGAGGTAAATTGAAAGGCTGCTTTATTTTTTATCCTCATTATAAAGTTCTTGATGACTAAATGTTGTATCTTTTCATCAGTGAACACTTTTTACTTTGGTTGTAGGCATGTCTGAAATTTCTGAGGGAAATAACTTTATTTGAAGCATCAAATGACTCTTTAGGAAATGCTTTTACCTACAGTATTTCCCAATACTGCCTGCAGCCTCAGAATGGCCCAGAATTACTGATCAAGGTCTTTTTTGTCCTCATGAGACCTCCAGACTGCTTAATAATGTGGTTTTATTCCTCAATTATCCACAAAATTTTCCCAAACAAGTTTAGACTCAACCGAGGTCCCACATCTAGTTTTCATGTCTATACACACCTTTTTTTGTGATGAAAATTGCCTAGAATGCTGGCCGTTATCCAGGGCCTATAAAATGATACCCAGAGGGCCAAGGCTCATCAACTGGCCACTAAGAATCATAATTTCTGAGCTACATTATTAATGATCATCTTAGCTATCTTGTTCTTGATTTGGCAGTTGTGCATAAAGTGAGCTTCTGGATTGTTTGTGGACTAATCCTTGAAGATAAGAATCAGATTTGGAAGTCATCATACTGCAGAGGACTTTGCAGTTAGAGGCAAGGAGCCAAAAGATGAGGTGCAAATTTACACTTAGACGGATGCTACACTTCGAGAGCTAACAGACCTGGTATGAAGGAATTAATTCATTCTCACTTTTACTACAGGAGCTTTGCTTTTTTCATACAAGTGTTTGTCACATTAATTAAATGAGTTCTAATATAGATCAGTTAATGAATTCTCCTTAACTAAAGTGCGCAATAGTTACTGAGTGAATACAAAAACTCCTCGCTTGCATTTTCTGTGATTATTTTTGACATGGCTTCAGGGTTTGGATTGAGTATCTTATTAAAAAGAGAAATGTAAACGAAACCATCAAAATTGAGTATAGTTATCACTTATCAGTAAGAGACATCGAATTCATTTGACCAGCTCCAAAACTGATAATGATCCAACGTTTGCTCCATAAAGGTTCAAATTTTCACCTTTAAATTAGTCAAAACATCCACAGTCAAATACAATGCTGAAAGGCTAACCATATACCTGAGGAATACAAGCTATGATATGATGTAGTATGATATTCTGTTCTCTGCAGTATGATAACAAATCTGACTCATGGAACTCTACTCTTTCAAGCAAAGTCTTCCACTCGTCATCATAAACTGGAAATCCACTCCCATCTAAGGAATTAAGATATAAGTTTATCTTGGAAACCTTGATGGCTCTGGGATTTATATCAAGACCATAAACCTGTAGCAAAGCAAATGAGAAACCAGATAATAAATACAACCCATGAAAAACAACGTCGAGGAATTTTTGATAAACATTGAACTATATTGAAACAACATATGAATATATGATAATATCCATATCTGAAGTGAACAAAAGCATGGCATTAAATTGTGAAGAAACAAAGGCATTATGTGGTTTACAAGCTTCCATACTTTCATATAAATCATGTCTCTGATTAGTTCCCAGCCTAAAAAATGATGAGATGCAAAAAAAATGTAAAGTATATCTCCAACACCAGGGAGCTCAAATTAGCAGTATAATAAAATATTAAAAAGTTAATAGAAGCATGCCTTGAGGGGAGAACACTTTTCAGCTAGAGCAATGGATATCCAACCATTACCACACCCTAGATCAGCAACTGTCCTGTCCCTAAACATGGAGTCGGGATACCTATTTATGTCATAGGATTAGGTGTTTACGCTTCTTGAGTCAGAAGGGCCATGTTTTCCTATCCTCAACAAGAGGACTCTTTTTTTGTTGCCAGTCACATCTCATAGTAATGAGCCAGGGTAATAAAAGCAAAAAATTAATATAAAGAAAAGAATTCGAAGGGGAAAATAGAGCAGTTCTGGAATACAGAGCATGCTTTGATAACAGATTTTTTGAGCCATGAAATATATAGCCAAGGGAAGCTATAAAATAATGGAGAATAATAAGAGTACTGTTGTGAAGAAGTAGAGGCCAGATTGAGTAGGAAGACAACCTGAATTTATTTCCTGGTAGAAATAAAGTTGGTCATTAAATTCTCCAATAACCTAGTGAAACCTTTTTAGAGTCAAAATCTGCTCATAGACAGTAGATTCACTTTTCTGTGCACACACTGAAGAGCACTAAGGGAAATAAGAGGACCTCTAAGAAAATATTGAGTAGGGAAGGAAGCAAAGCTCCCTTGTGTTTTGTGGGGCAAGCATTGTGAGTGCCACTACTGGTCTGATAATAAGATTGGAAGATACTCATCAACAGTAAGTGTCTTGGTGTACCTTTTTTTATTTTTATGGAAATTGGTAGCCTTAATTAAGAGTTTTAACACTTATATTATTTGAATTCAATATTGTTTTTTTCTAGTGTAATTCTGTAGTGCTGATAATTGCTTCCATTGTAATCTATTGCAAGAATGAACGAAGATAAAAAAATATGGCTTAAATTGCTTGAGAAGCCACTTAGCTTATAAAGATTGGTTTCTTAAATCACAGTATTGATAGATAATAAGGAGGATATCCCCTGCATATTACATAATCCCCCGCATATTACATATATTATTACCACAACGTTTTACATACTATAAGGTTCTTCTTCTGCCATGGAAGAATAGAATAGACCTTATTTAAAGTAAATGTTGTTTTCAGTAGTAATCAATAAGGATGTTATTCCCTGATAAAAGATTTGTTGTAATGTGATAGTTTTCACAAAGGTTATAATATAGTGTCAATACCCTAAGGTGTAATCATTCAATCTTGGCAACCTACAGAGGGAACATGAACATACTTTATTCTGCACATGATTAGTAAGTCTGTGGAATTACCAAATTATTAATTCTGGATTGAAGATACTAAATTGGCAGCAATGAGAAACAACAGGGGCAGGTCATTTAGGGCCAAGTGTTGTCCATTAGATTCAAGTTTTCAACTCAAAATGCGTCTATTTGCACAAAAATCCTTATGCGTGAACCAATGTTATGATGAATTTTTATATCGTAAATAGTATCCATTATATTCTAAGATTAAAAACCCATATGAATAATAATTGAGTGATACCCCTATCCTACAGGTTCTGGAATAGTTTCGTAAGAGCTCGTGAATAACTAACAGTATGGAACTCATGGAAGGTTCTTAGCTGTGTGCCTCCAGACTACGTGTCTCATCAAACTGACATAAATCACACTATGAGAGCTATTGTGGTAGACTGGATTATTGAGTTCTTCCATGTACCCTTTCCATAATTCTACAAATGATAGAGTGATATTTATCTTTCTGAAAAAATTATTTCCATTGTGAGTACTGATGCCATCTTGTTCCTGTTTCTGCAGGTGCACTGGAAATATGGCTTCATGCCTGAAACTTTGTTTCTGACAATCAACCTTATGGATAGATATCTTTCATCTCAAAGAGACTTGTCAAGAATCATGCTGCAGCTTGTTGGGATAACTGCCATGTTTGTGGCATCCAAATACGAGGAGACCAATGTTCCTTGTGTTCAGGATTTTATGAACATTTCTAAGCATTTTTACATAGGAAATGATGTTTTGCAAATGGTATGTATAATTATTGATGCATTGTATTGAAATCCATAAAATATTGTGTTCGCTATTATGCAAGATAACTCCCTTTTTATTGCAGGAGAACTCGATGCTCAGAGCCTTGCAATTTAATATCTCAGTTCCAATTCCTTATGTCTTCTTGAATAGATTTCTCAAGGCAGCTCAAGTTGATAAACAAGTATGTAAGCCTCATGTCATTCATGTTTATAAGGTATTGCCTACACCAAATTCTTTGCCAATCCAGACTCTGGCTTTAGCGTGCATGCGCTTGGGTTGATGTGATAGCATACTCCCTCCATTTGATGTCATGCCTTGGATGTTATCTATTTGATGACAATGTTATCTTACTGCCCTGGAAGATAACCTATGTTAGGATTTCATTCATCAATTATCTTCTATGTTCTGTTGCTACATGTAAATGGATATTATGATGTGACTATTCTTCTGTGCCTGTGTAGCTGGAGATGGTGTCCTTCTTTCTGGTGGAACTGTGCCTTGTGGAGTATATTATGTTGAGATACCCTCCTTCCATGCTAGCAACTGCTGCAGTATATACTGGCCAGTTCACTGTCAGAAGGTTTCCATCTTGGAACAGGACAATGGAGCTCTAGACTTCCTATACTGAAGACCAACTTCAGTGAGCTGCAGCATTTCCCTATTTTTTCAAAGTTCTGATATTTTAACTTTTTTGTAACTTGTTGTGTTACTATTATCATTCATTGTTGGGGTTTTGCATGCCAAGCAGAGAATGTGCCAAGTTGATGGTGGGATTTCATCAGAATTCAGGCAGCAGCAAGCTTACTACTGTCCACAAGAAGTACTCTAGGGAGGAATTCAACAGTGTGGCAAAGTTGGAACCGGCCCTTTCAATTATACAAAGATATTTATAATGGCAGCCGCCTGTCCATATTTTTGTAATTTTTATTCTATGTTATTCTTTATTCTTGTGATAGTGGGGATAAATCTTTATCTCTGGCTCATTTCTTCACTACACTACAGAGCTGACTGAGATCCAATTGTATAGTGCGGCAGTTCAGTCCGTAGTAGTAGTTGGCCAGTTAGGAAAGAGAGAATTTAATAATAAACATAGTGGAATGCCATTCTTTACAACTGGTTGGATTTGACTAGCCATCCAATTCACATAATGGTTTGGAAATTCCACCAGAATATATTCATTATTAAATTCAATTATTCATTCATTTTCCTATTTATTCATTACTGGTTGGTCCTGGTGAAGCTTGCAGTTGAAAAATTCTAGTTTAAGAGATGCAACTTGTGAGAATGGATGTTTATATTTAATTTTATCCAGGCAGGAAAGCGGGCATGTTGCTCAAGGTGGGATGGGACATGGGATGGGACACCTTTAGGACAGTGTTTGACAGGAACAAAAAACAAGAGTATGTGCACAGAATGAAATAAATCTGAACCAATTATGCACAATAAGGTGTTGATGACATGGAGAGTAACCGATAAATGATGAGATTTCAGGGCAATAAAGATGTACTACATTACGCAGATAATTAAGTGTTATAGTAAGAGTTATACATAACCAGCTATGAGATCAGAAAACTATTCGCATAGGGATTGCATACATAACCAGCTATGAGCTCCTATGCAGTATTTAAAAAAAAAAAAATTCACTACCATCGCTTAAGCGACGGCTCTCCATGTCGCTTAAGCGACGCGTAATGTTTATATCCGTCGCTTAATCGACGGTTTATCAAGCTCTTATGCAATATTGTTTTTAAAAAAATTGAGTAAACGTTGCTTATCTGACGGACATGCTGTCGCTTAACCGACGGCATGAAGGTTATTTTCTTAAAAAAATTTCACTACCATCGAAGAAAGGCTGTCGCTTAACCGACGATTTACATTTAACCAATGGTAAACTGAGGTGTCTCTTAACCGACGGTTTCGAAAGATGTCAGATAACCAAGGACAAGTTTCCAATGCTTAAAAAAATCAATAGTGTCGTACATGCGACAGGGAAGTGTCAAAAATTCGACAATTCTGCCGTTGGATTTTTGGTCGAAATGTAGTAGTGAGAAAGACTCAGCCGATACATGACGGTTGATCCTAGCTTGTCCTCTTCCACTCTGCTTCTCCTCCAAAGTCTTCAAGGATGCTTCTCCTTCACCTATCAAGAGTCAATATTCCAAATACAAGATGGTACATATATATAAACATGTTAGATAAATCATAGATAAAGTGTTGAAACATAAGTATTTATCAAACCACAATATATGAGACACATTCAAGACACATATGGAAGACGGATTATATTTATTAGCAATAATGAAAGAGTTCAGATTACAACCCAACGCCTGAGACAAGGACTCCTCTGTAGCCAAAGGATTCTGAGTTCCACTACTCCAAATACTTCTGTATAAAATCTACCAGCATAACTTTGCTCTCCAAGTGTATTTGTTTAACACCCTCCCCAAGGCCTGTATCTATACTTGGTGAAATAAGGAAGTTTCAAAGGTTGAGGAGGTTGAGATAGTTAAGGTGATTAAGGTTAAGTGCTTAACTAATATCAAGTAATCACCTATTTTTATTTTTAATGTCAAAGGGACATGTATGCAGGTATCAATACCGGAAAATCGTGTATGACATGCGAGTTTCTCTAAGGGTAACCCGCGTACAAATCTATATGCGAGATGCAACAATCCGATACTGACGTACAACATGGGAGTTGCATATCTAAAGAGTCGCGTACATGACTTGACATAT
The DNA here is from genome assembly GCA_001517045.1 of Pseudotsuga menziesii. NCBI lineage: Eukaryota > Viridiplantae > Streptophyta > Pinopsida > Pinales > Pinaceae > Pseudotsuga > Pseudotsuga menziesii. The sequence goes on along the minus strand of LPNX010135730.1, from coordinate 96,723 downwards.
CTAAAGGGTAAAAATAACCAGCTGGATGGATGACAAATGTAGTTCATAATAATCCCATCTATAGTGTTTTGGGAAACCCTCAATCCATAAATGTCCTTTTGTGTGCCAACATGAGGGATGTCGGCACTCGGACGGAGAGGTGCCATTCAGGTGGATAATAGATGCCCCGTAATGTGTGAGGTCAGAGGGAAACAATGGCTAAAATACATTATAATCTTTAATATTTGGAGAACTCAGAAATCCAATGGAGCAAAGAGAGTACATGAAACAAATACATAGTAGTGTCATATACAAAGTTACATCTAAGGATGCTATGTTCAATTTACTAGAACACTAGCTCCTTTACAATTTTTGAGTACATCATATAATACGGGTATGAAACCACGTATATTACAAAGGTCGATCAAAGCCACAATATATAATAATGATGAGTCTTGAAAGATCTGGAAGCTGTGTATATGAATAGAACATATTCTTGTGCAACTTAGGTCATAGGTGAGGAACTAAGGTCTTCATAAAGGATCCCAATGAACCAGTACAATCCAAGCCATGTGAATAAGGGTAAGCTGAAGTCAAACATATAAAGGATTCAACAGTTTGTCAATCAATAGGTGATAATCAACAACTGAAGCAAAGGAATCCACCAATGATAAAAGTGAATCCTGAGGTACGATCGTCAGAACCCTAGGTCTTCGTCATAAAGAAGTACTGAAATGGAACCATGCTGTGATAAGGAAGGCAAAAGATCCTCCAACGGATCACAAGAGTGACTAGGAACTGGGCAAAACAAGGGAGACACAATAGATAATAGATATAACAATGATGGGATCAGGCTATAGATCAGACATTGGATAATGTCCTTGAATAATGAGCACAACACAGAGATGACCCAAGGAAGCATATAACTTATAAATAGAACAACTAGACTTATCTATCATGTAGGAGACATGATCAGATTCCCCAGGTATAACGGACAAGAGGAGGAGGAAGAAACTCAAAGTGATAGCTGAATGGAAAAGTAATCACTGAGACATGGGTATCGAAAAAAACAAAGAGTGCTATGTTCAAGGATGACATGCTACCATTACTGAAAACAAGAGAAAACTTCTTCCTTACCTTCCCTGTTAAATTTTAACGAGTGCAGGAAAGTTAACTCGGTTCCCTCTTCATTTTTTAACAAGCTTGAAGAGACGGGAAAATAATGCTTGATAGTGTCACTGATTTGTGGATTTAATGAGACCAAATGAGTACATGCTCAGTTGGTGTTTTCACATTTAGAGAGTCTGAAAACTCCAAAGAAGACTCCAGGGAGGTCCTTTTTCGTCCAATTTAGTCTCCTGAGGTCGAAAAAGTATAAAACATACCATAGAAGAACTCTCTTAACTTCCGTAGAAGAAAAGGTGAACCTTTTTCGTACTTAGTCAGGGAGGTCCGAAAAAGGTTAAATTACCACCTAACCAATGCTCCTTCCAAAACAGCATAAAATAGCTTGAGTTTTACGAGTTTGAAGGAAGGCAATATCACTCGGAAAGATCCATTTGGTTGCGAGAAATGGGGCTTACAACAATAAACTCATTGCTTTGTTCTTAAGTGTTTAACGAGCATGACAAAGACACAAAGTACACTCGAAATCTTTTTCATGTTTAGGTCCATAGCATGAAAAAGAGAAAATTAAGCTCAAACTGGGTGTTCCTTTTTCGTAAATTTAGTCCCTCGGGTCGGGAAAAGTGATAAACCTATACCTGAGAATACTCTTCTCAATTCAAAAATAAAAGAGAGTGATCCTTTCTTGTATTATTCTGCATGGTCCGAGAAAGAGATAACCTACCACCAATGCAGATGCCCGTTCACATATTCTTAATGAGCTTGAATGGATGAGGTAACTCGACAGTCAAGTCTATTTTGAAGGAGTCAGACCTAGGCCTAAAGAAACTCCATAAAGGTGGGGAGTCCTATAAATGGATAGCTTGTAAAAAGAGATTCAAAAGAAACTCTATTTGGCATGTAATATAGCTAACAGGAGACCCCTATACCTGGAACAGTTGCAGTATGAGCACCAAAAGATGACATAGGCATATAAGAAGGATACTCATGAAAAAGGGTCCTACCCACGGAAGAACAATGGTAAAAATAGGGAACTAATGGCTTATAATACCATAGTCTGTGGCAAAAATCTTGAATGCTAAGGTTAATGTGGATTGAATAAAGATGCCAAAATGTATTGGAAATGACAAAGCCACCCTATTGGAGCAACAACACTTTGTAAAAGTGACAAACCTGTTCCAAGGCACAAAGAAATATGGTATTAGTTGATTGAAATTTCAAACTATAGAAAAAGACCCACTTAAATAAATATAATTGTTATAAATAGTTGAAAAATCAAAACAAAACTCACCATTTGAACTTTTGAGCCATAAAAAGAAAGTTTTACCTTCTACCTTTGTTCGATCATTGTGGACAATTGAACCAACGAAATCAAAATCCACAAGTTGCGAGTAAGCCTACACCATGAGCTCTTCATTTTGATCCAAGAAATTATCAATTTTGAGTCCGAACTCCATTATTAAAAGCATCCTAAATGTAGCACGTCATGTACGTGGGTTGCTAATGTGAAAAATCGCATACAGGCATTCTGTATGCGAGTTTCCTAACTAGACAGTAGCGTACAGTACGCGACATGTCTAACTAGACAGTCGCGTGTACTGCATGGAGGATTATATGGCAAAATATAGTAAAAAAAATTTGAATTTTGATATGGAATGACTGAATCAAATTACTTGTTTTGCTAGGTAAAAAATGGTTCTGGAATGGAGGGAAAGGGAGCACAAAATAATGAATCAATCAGCGCTCCAAAGTGCACCCACTATACAGGCATTGCGAACCAGTGGGCTACTGAAATTCTTTTGCACATCACCCATGCAGGCCAATGTCTGCATACTTGAGTTCATGGTAAATTATTGGGATCATGACTTGGGGATGTTCAACTTATAGGGTGAAACCTTGGAGATTACCATTGAAGACATATATTTCATAACCGGTCTGTCACGATGAGGAGCACTGGTGAACTTAGAGGGAACTGGCAGGGGCAGTGACCCCTTAAGTGTCCAAAACTATATAGATGTGTTCTGCACACCAGGTACTCAAAAGAGAGGGCGCTGCATCCCTATTGTATATATCTGAGACTTTACTCTATAGGTACTTGCTAGCACCATCATGAGGATTTCAGGATCCTCTTCTTTACATTTGGCTATACGAAACCAAATGAGGCTCGCAGTGGACTGTTTCCATGGTTCTCTCTATGATTGGTGTTCAGGAGTTGTTCCTATCGTGGAGGGACAACTATCCGATTGCAAGAGAGGAAGACGAAAAAACTTTGGCTATGTGAGCATATTAGTGGGCTTCTTATTCGAGAGAGTGCTAGCATTGAGTCCTTCCATACCTCTACTGGTCAGATCTCCACGTCAGCTGAGGCTGAGTAGGTGGGGAGACATCTTCCTCCGTCAACGAGGAGAGACAGTCCACAGTGTATATGATGGTGATCTCTTTACCTGGTGGGAATGAAAGCTACTGGCACTGGAGCAGTTTCCATATGCTAGGATGGACTTTCAAGGTGACCCTGACCTTGTCCTCCCTCCAGGAGGAGCATGGGGAGAGCTAGGTAAGTAATTTTTTTATTTTTTATCATTTTCAAATTTTTATGAATTTTAAAATGGTAGATATATACATATGTACAAGTATTAATCCTATAAATGTATCAAAATGCAGATATTGGACTGGTCCACCCTGAAGTGCACCCACGCATGTTTTTTCCTCCTGTCATAGGCAAAGACTCAGGATTGATCAGGGTTCTAGAGGGGAAGCTGGCCAGGCTGACCCAACGATTACCTACCTTGCAGATAGAGCATATCCCGACTGCCATGCAGGAGTTCATAGTTGGAGTTCCAATGGTCTGGCTACGTCTATTCAGGTGAGTGGTCAGAGCGATACTTGTATATATAGAGGCTGTGGAAGCTGTTGAAGATGAGGAGGCTGAGGAAGTTAGAGTGCATAGGGACCATGGGGACCAAGGAGGTCCTAGTGACTAGGGCAGTCCTGCTTAGATCTAGGACATTTTGATGGGCTATGATCCACATTTTTGTACATTTTGTATATGACGGGATCTGAGGATCAGAATTGACCTATCTATGAACATATATTTTACATATATATATATATATATATATATATTGGTGTTTGTTGTCAGTTTATTTACAAATGTTTTTCATATGTTTGCTGTATATCTTTATAAAATGTGTGTGAGATGCCAATCTAAAATGTAATTAGCATATGCATCAGTCAATGAATTCTGGTTTCGTGGAATATGATTGAAAGTAATAACCTCAAAATGTCTTTCCAATAAACGAATTTGTATGAAATGACGTAATAAAATAGGATTCCGTACCTGATAAGCTCAATCGAGCTGGGAAAACACCAACTGAGAATCCAAACAGACCTTAAGCTAGGTGATGCCACGTGACAAAGCATCCCATAAGAGCTCAATTATAGCCCTATACTCAGCAGCATTATTAGAAGCAGGACCTAAACAAGCGTCTCCCACGACAACAAGCTGTCCTGAGGGAGAATAAATAACCCATGCTACCGAAGCTATGTTACAATTTTGATGGCTGGTGCCATCAGCGAACCCTATATACCATTCAAAAGACATCTCCAACAACCAACAGACAATATAAAAAAAAAACTAACAACCTAATGTACATAAAAAATACATACAATAAAAATACAAGAAAAAGTGCTAAGCCTAAGCATAGTACTTTTTCAGGTACAGCCCATTTCTAGGCTTAGGCAGCTTATTCCCATCAAAATCAACTAACTCATATGCTCCCTTACTCAATACTTTCGACATGACATAAGGTCCTAACCACATAGCCTTGAATTTTCCTACCCCCAGAGGTTATTTATATTGGTCCCAAAGCAAGAAAAGTTCCCCCTCAGAGAAAACCCTAGGTTTGATCGATTTATCATAATGAGTTTTGGCCCTATTTTTATGAGCTTGATTAGCAGTCAGCACATCTCTACACTATTCATCAAGGTGTTTTAAATGTACTAGACGTTCCTCAAGCTCATTCGTATTAGGTAACAAATGAATGGCTATCTTTAGAGACAGGATTTCACATTCAATTGGAGTAACTGATTCCACTCCATGAACGAGTTGGAAAGGGGGGAAACCCCTAGCAGTTTTTATGTTAGTTCGGTAGGCCCAAAGAGTAGGTTATAACATGATGTGCCAGTTAGAGCGGGCTACATCAATTGTATGTTTAGGGATAGTTTTTAAAGTCTTGTTGACAGCCTCAACCTGACCATTTGCTTGCGGATAGTATGGAGAAGAATGTTCTTGTCTGAATCCAAGCATGGTAGTCAGTTTTGTTATCATGTTATTTTGAAAATGACTGCCATGGTCAGTGACAATCTCTTTTGATATACCAAACCGTGCAATAATCTAATTGAATACAAAGAAATCTATTGTTTCCTTGTCGGCTTTGAAAGTAGGCATTGCCTCTAACCATTTCGTAAAATATTCAACAGCGACAATGATGTATTTATGCCCCCCAGCCGAGGCTAGGTTGCATGTCACATAATCAATCCCCCATTTCATGAAGGGGCCTACCAAGAAAACGAGAAATAATGGAGCAGGAAGTGACCAAATTTTCCTAGTGTGAAGCTGACACGGATGACAACACTTCACTGCTTCCACACAATTCTTAAAGATCGTGGGCCAAAAATAATCGACACGCAATATCTTCTCGGCAGTCGCTAACCCAGATAAATGACCCCCACATGCTCCACTATGAGAATCATTCATCACAATCTCTGCTTCCTCATGAGTAAGGAAATGATGCAAAATATAATCTACCCATCGTCGATATAATGTATCTCCTATAATGAGGTAGTTCTTGGCATGAAGGCATAATTTACATCATTCCTCCCTTAAGAAAGCTACAGGGTACTTCAATGTCTAGAGATATATAAGAATGTCTCCATACCAAGGATAAGAGGTGGATATCAACAATATGTGCTCATCTAGGAATGAGTCATCTTCAACCACTACATCTTCTTTAGTAGGAAATTCTGCTATAAGTTCAGCAAAAACTAGGACTTCTTAGACTTAGCAGATTGGAAACCCAAGTCAAACTCTTGGAAAATGACTATCCATTTGTTAAATTTTAACCCAACAATCCATTGGGATAAAACATATTGAAATGGATTGACATCTGCCACTACTATTGTGGTCCTCAGTAAAATGTAGTGACGTAACCTCTGAACAGCATAAACGACTGCTAAGGCTAATTTCTCAGCATGGGAGTATCTAAGTTTAGGTCCGGCCAAAGCACGACTAAGATAAAAAATGACATGGTCCATAAGTTTATCATCCTCCTGGACTAGTACTACCCCAAGGGTCGACTCCGACGCAGCCAGATATAATATAAAATCACTAGAATAATCTGGCAGGCATAACAAGGGTGGCGACAGTAAAGCTTTTTTCAATGCCTTGAACACAAGTTGTGTGGTTTCATCCCATATAAATAGGGTGTCCTATTTGAGTAGGTGCATGAAACCCTTAGTATTCTTGGCATAGTTAACAATAAAATGTCGAAGAAAATTAGACTTTCCCTGTAGGATTTGAAGTTGCCTGAGAGAACAAGGAGGAGGTAGATTTACAATGGCCTCAAATTTCAAAGGATCAACCTAGATGCCTCTACTAGAGACAATGAATCCAAGTAATATTCCTGACTCGACACATAATACACACTTGTGGGGATTCAAGCAGATTTTATAATGTCTACATCTCTCAAATATCAACCGTAAATGATCTGGATGTTGGATCATCTTATGAGAATGTGTAGGCAGATCGTCAAGGTATGGTTCGACAATGGCTTTAATGTCATGGAAAGCAAAGTTCATAGCCCGTTGCAAGGTTTCCCTAGAATTTTTTAATCCAAAGGGCATTTTCCTGTATGCGAAGGTACCCCAAGGAAAAATGAAAGCAGTTTTATGTTGGTCTTCTGCTTTTGTTTGAATTTGATTGTATTCGGAGAAACCATCCATAAAAGAAAACACCTCACTTCCTACACAGGCATCTATGATCTGGTTTATAAATGGTGTGGGATAGTTGTCCTTAGGACAGGATTTATTGAGGTCTCTAAAGTCTGTACAAACACGAATATTCCCTTGCTTCTTATCAATAGTAACAAGGTTGGATACCCATTCTGTCAAAGCAATGGGATATATAAAACCAGCCTTCAACAGCTTTTCAACTTCATCTTTCACAGCCACCACTTTGCGTAGGTTAGAAGGTCTTAACTTTTGTTGAACTGGCTTGGCATCAGGATATGTTCAGATTTCATGTTCAACAATCGATGGATCTATGCCTGGCATCTCCTCATATGACCAGGCAAAGACATCGTGGAATTCCTTAAAAAGGGCAGTATAGATGGCAATCTCTTCAGGAAAGTAGTTTGCACCTATATATATGTTTCCCATGGCATCAAGGTTTACAGAAATGTTAATAGGTATAGTGGTGGAAATATTTTCCATATTCCCCTCAGCAAACATTCCTTCCCTAGGCAAGGGATTGATAGGTATATCAACATCTTCTAACAGTATTAAGTGAAACTTTTGGTTTTCTATTTTGTTTAGTTCAAAAGAAAATAAGATCGATGATGAAGATCCTCACAAATATTATCACATCCACTCATGGCTTCCAGAATAGCTTCATCGAAAGGTAAAACCATGTCTAAACAATCTATAGAATGTGAAGAGTTTTCCGCCCATACCGGCAAATAAACTTCTTCCAGAGCTTCCAAGACTGTTAGAGCATCTAGAATAGGATCAATAGTGGCTTGAGTGATAGCTTTATAAGCCACCTCCACTGTCGATAAGGGCACTTATGGTTCGTGGGGGGTTGAGAGAACCCAAGGATCGGTCCTATCGACAACCGTAGCTATGGACTTCCCCACACTAGTAGAACCAATATAATTAACCGGGGCTGGAAGATCAAATGTGCCCATCAGTGATGTGTATATTCTAGCCCCTAAGCTTTGTGCAGCAAGTTTGACCTAATCAACCAATGGCACAACGGACTCATTAGACTCTAAATGACCTTTTCAGATAAAATCAAGTTGGTCAATAGTAATCAACTTGCCCTCATGTGGAAAAACCACTACACAAAAAACAACCGATGCAATAGCCGACATCACATAAGTCCACTTCCTTCCCAGAAGCAGATTGTAGTCCAAAGGAGCATCAATCACTTCTACTTCAATAGACACTGATTTTCCTGCCAACTTAATTTCAAAAGCCAGTAGGATACCATGCAGAAAGAAGGATCTTCCATCAAAAGCAGTAAGCAAAGTGTTTGATGGGACCAGCTCTGGGGATCCAAGAGCTTTCCAACAGGACAGGGACATAACACATGTAAAAGCCCCCTCATAAACAACTTCCCTTCCAATGGTATTACCACCATGGATGACATCTATTAATAAGGCTACATGGTAAGGTAGGAAAATTTTAACATAAGACAAATGAAATTTCACCATGTGACTTGAAGAGTCCATGCTGCCTAAAGCTACTAAGAGGGAATCCCGCTGAGCGGGACAACTCTGTAAGACCTCTAAAGCTAACATTGCACATGGGGTTTGAGCTAAATATTCAACCATGGAGTAGTTTGAAGTAGCCCTAGCATTAGGGTTATGCAAGGTCTTCTTGAAGACACCTTTCGGTATCTTCAGCATTATTTCAGCAGGTTTCTCTATTGTGAGAGGGTTAGAAGTTTCACCTACATCTTTACCCTTCTCAAGAGTCTCTTTCTCATCATTTTTGTTCCTTGTCTACAACAAAGTCAAAGATCGAACCATGTTGATATAGTTTGGGTTAGGGGCACTTTGAGCGCCCCCTGCTACGTTAGAAGCTGAAGCAGAGTTTTGTCCTTGGGGAAAAGGATCCTTCAGGACAACCGGTTGTTGAGCTTTAAGCAGCTTCTGGGCTTGATCCATAAGGGGACAAAGGTGAGTAAGGTGGTCCTTGTGGCACAACTTACATGGGAAATTGACCTTCTTCTTTTCTTTCTTTCCCCCATCATAATTTTTTACGGGCTTTTGCTTGTTTTGGTTTCCCTCTCCCTTCTTACCTTTATTTTTCTTCCAGTCGGGCTGCTGATTTCCCTTTTGAGAGGTTTGTGCAAAAACATTTACATTTTGGTGGGAGGGGGTATCCTTTGTTACCTCTTCCATAGACTGCTTGACAGACAACTAGTGAATTTGCTTAGCCAAAGACTCTATAGTGGGAGAGTTGACGGTCCCAAGCACACCATTAGCATGGGGTCTAGGCTTAGGCTTCTCCGCATCCTACATAGGCCTCAGTGCCTCAGGGATAATCTCATACAAGATCCCAGATTGTGAATAAATCAAATCCAGTTGCTGGGCCCTGAGAATGGCTTCTTCTTCATTCGTCACTCCTAAGGTGGATACGTCCTTAGATATGTAGGGCAACAGGGATTTAAGGAACCACTCTAAAAGGAACTTAGGAGGGATAATGGATTTTATAAGGCTCTTTCACCTTCTCCACTCTTGGATGTGATCCAAGATGTGGGTAGCCTTGTTTTGCCTAAAAGTAGACGACAAGTCCATTCTGAAATCATATCTGATCGAAAGCTAAAAGTGGCTAAGAAATGCACTAGCCAAGTCCCAGAAACTACCGAAAGTAGCAGAAGGCAATTCAATATACCATTTTGCTGTGGTACCTGTCAAGGTTCTCAAGAACAGCCTCAACCTAAGTGAATCTTCATTCAGTTAATTCGAAGAACACCATAAATGGAATGTGGAGGCATGAGCCCTAGGGTCTTCGCCAAGTTTGCCTTCGAACTTAGGGATGTTCGATGGCATTTTGGTGGTAACAGGTGGCCATAAGGGGTCATGCCTTACTGGCTCATTCATCCATTTTGACAAATCTGGCAAGTTTAAGGTTGCCAGGAACAGAATTTTGGGTCGAACAGGGGTACTAAATATGCCAGCCTGGGGATTAGAAGGGCCTACCCCTGAATTCCCATGGGTAAAAGTGGGTTGCCCCCTGCCACCGGTTGTGAAGTGGGAATATTACTCTAAAACAAATTCCATCCATAAGCCACAGGATTGTGTGTGGGAGGTGCACTGTAAGAAGTTCGGGCCATCCCCATAGAAATAGGGGTATGAAAGATAGGAGCTGGTATCCCTCCGCTGAACAACGAAAAGGGAGAGCTCGTGAACGGGACCGAAATTGGGGTTTGGAAACTTTTCCCATAAGAGGTATTGTTCCCAAATTGCACTCCTACATAGGAAGGTGATGGGACTACATGTGGAGAGGATGGAGGAATGTTCTTCCCATTCCAAGGAAATCCTTGGACAAACGCCGAGGATCCTACCAAACCGCTCTGGGTAGTATATGGAAAGGAAGAAGGATTAGTAGGTATACTGGGGATCCTAGTAACCATCTCACAAGAAGTACCTGTTAGGTTTGAGTGAACCGATGGTTGAACCACCTGGCTTGCTAGAGTTAAAGGTGTAGAAGGTAGACTAGATCTAGGGGCACTTACCGAGGGAGGTAGTACCCCCTCAACCGGAATGACTGAGGTGATCCTACCCAGAGGGACACCTAATACAGGTGAATCAAAAGGTCTAACCTGAACGATCACAGGATCATTTAAATCAGTCAAGGGAGTGTTAAAATTCCTTGCAAACTCATCAGTCTGGAAGTCTTATATCTCAACAATATCAAGATCAGAACAATTATCAATCAGTTATTGTTCACTAAGAACTTCACTTATTCCTACCGGTTCAAATGAACCATCCATGTCCAATCTCCACCTTTGGGGTGGAGGTGGAGGCTCCAATGTGACAATAAGAGGAAGTTTTCTCAACCTTCTTGACCTTCTAAAAGGTTGGGCCTCCACGATTTAAAATTTGACAAATCACACCCTAAGTCCAACTAAACATAGGCAAAACCACAAAGCATACACTATAAAAATCCTAAAGCCTCAAACAATCAAACCAGGGTAAAAGATGTACTTTCCCGAAGAAAGCTGATGAACGATTACTTGGTGTCCTTGAAGTGGTTCTTAGCCACAAGCAGAGGAATCACCCAACCACCCTCCTACACTTTCAATAAGGGTTACCTTCCAAGCCCGTTAAAGGTGAACCAGAAATAGCCTTCTGGTTTACCTAGGTATGAACCCTAAATGTCAAGATACTAAAGGCTACCTTAGCTATACCAATATTCTGGGGGGACAGTCACAAGCCTGACTCATACACGTGGGTAGTGTAGCTGAGCCTAAAACTCTATCTAGGACAAAATCCCCAAATGCGTAAAAGTCCCGATTTATGTTTTGACAAGGAATCAGAGGGTTATCTCCTCAGTCCAAACCTGCATGCGGCCTCGTGCTTGACTCCCGTTTGAGAGGAGATTCCCAGATACAATCGATAAAGTCAAGGATTTACCTAAAGAAAGGCCCACTATGTCTGAATTTTAAAACTTATGGTAAGTTTACACTTCCTATCCCACAAGTCTAGACTAATCTAGTAGGTGAAAGGCCCCTAAAAACAAAAATTACTAGTAAATTTTAATTATGCATTCATTTTAAAGGGTTTTTTCTTACTCAGAAGGAAATGGAGTGATGTACTTATGGTGTTTTTGACTCGATAGGAAATAAATAAAAGTAAAGGTGTATTTTTCAAAGGAAATTACCACTATTAAAGCAAATTTATTTTTCTTTTTTGTAAATATATATTGATGAACTAATGCAAATGATAAAAGAAACTAAGCCTATGTTTATTGTAGTTTTGAGATTATATTTTTAAACTGAAATAAACACTACTTATGCAAAAGCAAAATGCAAAATTTTGACAATGTTTTCTTTTCAGTTTAAAAATGCCCAAACTCTACCATGCACCTAAAATGCACTACACTTGAGTAAACTTGGATCTAATAAACTGTATAAAACCAAAAAACTGAAGTAAACAGGCTAACATAACCAAGAAATAACCAACAAAGGGATACTAGGAACCCTAGCTTGGGTGCACACAATGACAAAAATCACTATAAACTCATAAAGGAAAGTGACAACCAACCACTATCAAAAGACAGACTGGAAAAACAATGCCCAAGACCCTGATCACTGATCTAGATAGAGACACTTCAACCTATAACCCAAACAGCCCAAGCTACTTCAACATGCAAACATAAAATAATCCAACCAAAATAAACCCAAGGGATTTCGAAAAAGCACAAAGTGTGGTCACCAAAGGTATTCAAACAAACAACATAGTAGTCACAAAGAAAGTCAACTAACAAACAAGAATTTCACATAGAGAGGGACAAGCAAACCCAATGCTAAAAAATCCCTATTTCCAGGCTTGTATGCGACTGTATAGAAGGGAAACTCGCGTACTGTACACGACTGTCCAAGAGTGCAACCCACGTATGCAGGCCTCTGTACGCGACTATGCAGAACAACAACCCGCATATAGGTACAAAAAACTAAGAAAAATCAACACGAATTTCAAATACTGTGACAAGTATGAACCAAGATAAAAGACCACGCACCAATTTCAAAGCAAACACTGGTCAGGGGTGACAAAAACAACCTACAGCAGTCTGGGCTCCCCAGTGGAGTTTCCAGTTCTATTGTACAGGAATAAACATCTATAACCGAAGGTCTGGGGTTACCAACATACTCAAGAAACTTGTAGGCAATCGACTCTAGAATGCAGTAAAGGAACTAGGAGGACACGAAAGACTCACCCGATACATGACGGTTGATCCTAGCTTGTCCTCTTCCACTCTGCTTCTCCTCCAAAGTCTTCAAGGATGCTTCTCCTTCACCTGTCAAGAGTCAATATTCCAAATACAAGATTATACATATATACAAACAGGTTAGATAAATCATATACAGAGTGCTGAAACATAAGTATTTATCAAACCACAATATATGAGATACATTCAAGACACATATAGAAGAAGGATTCTCTTTATTAACAATAATGAAAGAGTTCATATTACAGCCCAATGCCTGAGACAAGGAATCCTCTGCAGCCAAAGGATTCTAAGTTCCACTACTCCAAAAACTTGTATATAAACTCCACCAGCATAACTTTGCTCTCCAAGTGTATGTGTTTAACACCCTCCCCAAGGCCTGTATCTATACTTGGTGAAATAAGGCAGTTTCGAAGGTTGAGGAGATTGAGACAGTTAAGGTGATTAAGGTTAAGTACTTAACTAATCTCAAGTAATCGCGCGTTTTTATTTTTAATGTCAAAGGGACACGTACACAGGTATCAATACTGGCAAGTCGCGTATGACACGCGAGTTGCCCTAAGGGTAACCTGTGTACAAATATGTATGTGAGATGCAACAACCGATACTTGCGTACAACATGCGAGTTCCATATCTAAAGAGTTGCGTACATGACTTGACATATCTAAAGGGTAAAAATAACCAGTTGGAGGGATGACAAATGTAGTTCATAATAATCCCATCTATAGTGTTTTGGGCAACCCTCAATCCATAAATTTCCTTTTTTGTGCCAACATGAGGGATGTCAGCACTTGGACAGAGATGTCCCATTCAGGTGGATAAGAATGGTCTTCTATGTCTGAGCATTTCAAGAGACCTCCTCTTCAATCTTGATGGATTGACATCACCTAAGGAAGTGTGGGAGAAGCTTGTAGAGAATTTTGGTAAAATAGATGAGATGAGAGGACATCAAATCGAGAATAAATTAATCTCTTTGAGTCCTAGCAGCTTCGAATCCTTGCAACTCTATTTGTCCAAGTTTAAAGCCCTTGTTTTACAGCTAAAATAGTGTAGAATTCAAAAGAAGGAAGAGCAACTAGTTCTGGCCATCCTCTCGAAGCTTGGCCCTGACTATTGAGTGTTTGGTTTGACCTTCCACACCGCAAAGTTGACAGCTTGATTCTGGAAGATGCCTAAGCTTACAGAGTTCATGGAACCCCTCACATAAGAGCAAGATAAATTGGTGATGATGGGAACCATCAAACCTTCTAAATACCAACCTTTGGTTGTTGGAGATTCAAGGGTGGACTCAAAAGGCAAGAAGAAATCTAAGAATACACTTGATCAAAAGAAAGGCAAGAACAAGTCTCAAGAGGAGCGCCAAGGATCCAAGAAGAACATCCAGAAGAAGAAGAACAAAGGACAAATGAGCAAGTGTGCATACTGCAATAAGGGCTATCATCCTGAGAGCTCATATATGAAGATGCAAATTGACATGTTTACCCAACTCCTGGAGAATAATAACATCTCCCTTATTGATTGCTCAAAGAAGAGGGAAGGAGGATCAAATTCAGAGGACAAAGGGAGAGTACATGCTTTGGTTTCTAGCACATCAAGCTCACCTAGCTTCATCATAGACTCTGGAGCTTTAAGGCATATATTTTTGACCAAGGAGGCATTCTCCTCTCTTCACATGTCAAAAGGTCCACCAATAGTGTTGGGAGATGACTCTCTCATTGACAGTTTGGGGAAAGGAGGGATTGATCTTGACCATGGTAAGTTCAATAATGTGTTGTATGTTCCAGTTATTACATCTAACCTCTTGTCGGTGTATCAAATGACTCACACAGGGTCTCCAAAGAAGGTCATATTCTCCCCTGATGATGTTGAGATCACATATATCTCAAATGGTAAAGTCATTCGAAAAGGTGTTGCTGATCACACTTTGAAGGTATACATATTTTCACATTTTCTACCATACTCAAACACCTTTGCTCTTTTTATTCATGCTAATGAGGCAAGCAAGCTTTGGCATGAAATATTTGGCCATCTTAACTATAAGTATCTTTCTGATTTGAGTGAAAAATATATGGTCATAGGGTTACCAAAGATTAAGTTTTCCAAAAGAGTCTGTCAAGTTTGTCGTTAGAGGAAATTTGGGGTCTAAAATTGGCCTTATAAGAAAATGCACCAACAACAAGTTNTTCAATAAAATGAGTCAACCATAATGGTTGAATTGACATATTTGTCATAAAAGAAAACTACTTTTTTTGTTCGTATTTTCGACATATCTCCGTGTCTTTTTACTAAAATTTCAAGCAAGAGAGCTTGTTGGATGTATAATTTAATTCCACATCCAACGGGTACCCACACTACATACTTTTGATGGACCCCGCTACCCCAAAAACAAGAAATACCTGAAAAATGTGATGATGACATCGTCATCACATTTTTTCAGGTATTTCTTGTTTTTTGGGTAGCGGGGTCTGTCAAAAGTATGCATTGTGGGTACTTGTTGGATGTGGAATTAAATTATGCATCCAACGAGCTCTCCCACTCAAAATTTGAGTAAATACATAGGGAGATATGTCGAAAATACGAACACAAAAAGTAGTTTTTCTCATTCTTCCTTCAAAATTAATAAGTATTATTTTATTATTTTAACTATTATTTTAACTATTATTTTATTATTTTCCTTTAGGAGGCCCATTTTAGGCCCCATGTTTCCTCTAATGATCCTAGGAAAACACCCAGAGCACAAATTTGAGAGAGTTAGTCATGAAAGAACCTCTGCACCTCTTGAGTTGATCCATAGTGATGTTTCTGGTCCATTTCCTCATATGTCAATGATTCAAGCCAAATATGCATTGAACTTCATAGACAAATTTTCTAGCTATTGTTAGGTTTACTTCCTAAAGCACAAGTCTGGAGTTTTTTACCTCTTCAAAGTCTTTAAGGCCTTGGTTGAAAACCAATCTGGGAGGAGACTCAAGATCCTCAGATATGAAAATGGTGGTGATTATGTCAAGTGTAATTTCATTCAATACTATAAATATGTTGGTATTCATATGCAACATTCAATCCCTTACACATCACAACAAAATGGTGTTGCTGAGAGAAAGAAAATATCACTGAAGGAGATGGCAACCTGTATGATGGAGGCTAATACTTTGGCAGCAAAGTTTTGGGTCAAGGCTATAAAATATTCATCATACATCCAAAATAGGGTGCCTTATAAATAGCTTTATGGTATGACTCCTTCCAAATCTTGGAGTGGGAACAAGCTATATGTGACCCATTTCAATATTTTTGGCTCAAAGGCTTGGGCTAGAATTCCAACTGAAAAGAGAAAGGCTTTGCAGCCCCAAAGCCAAGAGTTCCTATTTGTTGGGTATTTTGAATATTCCAAAGGGTACAAGCCAATCAAATTGAGCACAAACAAATCCTTCATTTAAAGAATTTTTCAGCTCGAATAAGAGCCTTTAGTAGCAGTTGAAGTTGGAGAGACTTACTCACCTCCAGAACCATTGAATGTAAGTGGAGAGACAAATGAGTTTGTTGATTCTGATATGTCTGGTAATTATGATTTAAATGCATATCCTACCAGTCCTACAAGGCCAAAATGGACAGGAAAGACCATTCATGCAGCTAGGAGTTAGCTGAAAATCCCAGTGACCCTAGGGGGACTAGATCTCAGTTTGAGAGTGCCCTGTGTATGAAAGACCCTTTGTTTGTGGAGAAGTGATATATTATGGTTGAATCAGACCCAAGAACATTTGGATATGCATCACATGATCCAATATGGAAAGAATCCATGAAAGAAGAATTCAGCTCGCTCCAGAAGAACAACACTTGGGAACTGGTTGATCTTCCCCGAGGGAGGAAGCTAGTTCAATGTAGGTGAGTTTTCAAAACTAAGTTTACTACTGATGGTTCAAATTTGAAATATAATGCAATATTGGTAGCCAAGGGATACTCAAAATTACATGGTATTGACTATATTGAAACCTTTGCACTAGTGGAAAAGGTGGACTCCATAAGGCTATCTTTAGCCATTGCAACTTCGAAGCAGTGGGAGGTACACCACATGGATGTGAAGTGTGTTTTCCTAAATGGATATCTCACTGAAGATATTTACATGCAGCAACATCAATGGTTTGTTTCTAATCCATATTTTTTGTGTGGGTTAAAGAAATGATTGTATGGGCTCAAGCTAGCCCCCGGGGCTTGGTATGCCAAGATTGATAGCTTTATGTTTTCATTGAGTTTTTTTCAATGAAAGTATGATCCTAATGTTTATTTGAAGTTTATTCATGGTTCTTTGATGATTATTTTATTGTATGTTGATGAACTTCCGATTACAAGAAGTTCAAAGAAAGAGATTGTCTCCTTGAAGGATGCAATGAACCATGCCTTTTCTATGAATGATTTGGGGTTCTTGAGGCAATTCTTGGGTCTTGAAATGCTCAATCCCAACATGAAATAAAATTAAATCAGTCCAAGTATGCCTTATATTTTCTAAACAAGTTCAACATGAAATATTGCAAGCCAAGCAAGACTCCCTTCCTTTCAGGAATTAAGCTTGAAGAAGCAAATTCTTCTCCTATGGTAAATAATACACTGTATAGGCAGTTGATTAGGTGTTTTATTTACCATACACACACTCAAATTGATGTTTCTTATGCAGTTAGTGTGGCTTCAAGATACATGGATAAGCCTCATGAGATCCATTGGAGAGCAGCCAAAATAATCCTTAACTTTGTTCAAGGAACAAGAAGTCATGGGATATTCTACAAAGCTAAATCTGATCTTGACTTGATTGGGTTTACTGACAGTGATTGGGTAGGTGAAAACATAGATAAAAATTCAACATTAGAATATGTGTTCATGCTTACAGAAAGACCAGTCAACTAGTCCAGCAAGAAGCAGAGTGCCATAACACTTTCATCTACAGAAGCAGAGTACAGAGGAGTTGTAAATGCAGCAACTCAATGTTTATGGTTGTAGGGAATACTTGGTGAGTGTGGATTCGAATCATAGTTTTCAACTATTATCTATTGTGATAATTAGAACATCATTCGAATATGCAATGATCTAGTTCAGAGACAGAGAACCAAACACATTGGGATCCATATGCACTACATCAGACAGCTTGT
Organism: Pseudotsuga menziesii; assembly: GCA_001517045.1. Taxonomy (NCBI): domain Eukaryota; kingdom Viridiplantae; phylum Streptophyta; class Pinopsida; order Pinales; family Pinaceae; genus Pseudotsuga; species Pseudotsuga menziesii. The sequence goes on along the minus strand of LPNX010135730.1, from coordinate 78,748 downwards.
GCATGATGGCACCATTCACCTACTCCTCTATGCATCTTTAGAACAAGTAGCAGACATATTCACCAAATTATTTTGTGAGAATACATTCAAAAATATCAAATCACTATTGGGGATTACTGATCATGCTGTAAAGCATGATCGATGACAATATTTTCAAATTTTGTTTTACTGTCCATGTTTAAGGGAGGATTTTCCCACTGGGTTTTTGCCTCTTTCCTTGGTTAAATGGACATGCAGTATGTAAAGGGTGACTAAGACTTGTTGCTAGGCCCTATAGTTTTTTGAAATTTAATCATGTTGGTAATAACTCCCGATTGATTGATTATTCAAATGCAAATGCCTATATTTATACAAATCACATGGCAGTTGGGTTTCACCTTCCGCTCAGCCTCTTTGGCTTCCTACTATTTATTTATTTACATTATATAACCCTAACGGATTATATTCTAACAATCCCCCTCTTAATCCGAAGGGGTGTTCGTAAGTCCGAGCATGTTTATGAACCTTTCAAACTTTTCTCGTCCAAGCAGTTTGGTGAAGATGTCTGCAACTTGATCATTTGTGGAACAATGTCAAATATGGACTGTCTTGGCTTCTACATGATGTCGAATCAAATGATACTTTGTGTTGATGTGTTTGGTTCGATCATGGAATCTAGGATTCTTAGCCAGCTTTATTGTAGAAGTATTGTCGACCAGTAATGGAGTGGATTTCTCTTGTTTTTCTTACAAATCTTCAAGTATCTTCCTGATCCATACTATTTCTTTCATTGCTTCAACTGCAGCCACATATTCTGCTTCTATTGTTGAATCTGCCGGAACTGATTGTTTGCGTGATCTCCATGAGACAGCTGCTGATCCAAGACTCATAGTGTATCCAGAAGTTGATACTCCTGTCTCCTTATCACCATCAAAATCTGAGTCTGAGTACCCAATAAGTTTGAAGTCGTCCACTTTAGAGTACTTGAGTCCAACGTCTTGAGTCCCCTTCAAGTATCTTATAACTCTTTTTGCACTAACCAGTGTACCTCACAAGGTTTATGCATGAACCTTGAAAGTATGCCAACAACATAAGAAATATCTGGTCTATTTGTTGTAAGGTAGACAAGACTTCCTACTAGTTGTCGATACTTGGTCGCATCCTCAAACTCTTTTCCTTCGCTTAATGTGAGCTTCATTTTCTATTCCATTGGAGTAGATATAGGGTTGCATTCTGTCATGCAAAATTTGTTTAGTAGTTCTCCAACATATTTTTTCTGAGATAGGAAAATATACTTAGGATGTTGAGTGACTTCAATTCCTAAGTAATAGTGGAGATGTCCCATATCTGTCATTTCAAAAATATTTTTCAAATCTTTCTTTATGGATGCTATTTAGCTCTCATTGTTCCCTGTCATCAAAATATCATCTACGTACACCACAAGATACACAACAGATCTTCAAACTTTCTTTATAAACAGTGTTGCATCATCAAGATAAAAATGTTCAAAATTTAACTTCAAAAGATGCTCGGTTAACTTTTCATACCATGTGCGAGGTGCTTGCTTTAGGCCATACAAGGATTTGACAAGCTTGCATACCTTTTGTTCTTTTCCTTTCACAACAAAGCCTTCTGGCTGAGACATGAAGACATTCTCTTTCAAGTCTCCATTCAAGAAAGTTGTCTTCACATCCATTTGATGAACTTTCCATCCTTTCTGAGCAGCTAAAGAGAGTAAGGTACGGATGGTAGCCCATTTTGTTGTAGGAGAAAATGTTTCTTCATAGTCAATTCCTTCTTTCTGTGCATAGCCTTTTGCTACAAGCCTCACTTTGTGCTTGTCAAGTGAGCCATCTGATCTGTATTTGTTCTTGTACACCCACTTGCAGCCAATTGGTTTGGTTCCAACTGGAGGGTCAACCAGCTTCCAAGTTCCATTCTTTATGAGTGCATCATACTCATTTTGCATAGCTTCTTTCCACTCAACACGAGTAGAAGCTTCTTCAAAGGAAGTTGGTTCAAAGTTAGCAGATAAATTAAATTCACAATCAAATGAAACATCCATGTCATCACCTGAATTATCTTCTCCTCCTCCATGTCTTTTCGAACTTCTCGTTCCCGTCTTTCCAACTTCATCCCGATGGACACTTTCAAGTGTCTTTGTGGCCCATTTAGGAATATTCCGTGATGGTCCTAGTTGATCAACTGGTGGTGCTTCATCATTGATTGAGAGTCTTTCAATTCTCTCAATCACGTCATCCAGTTGAATCTCTTGATCAGGTGAAGTAGCAGGAACTTATTCATGCGGGGGAGTTGGTGCTTCATATGGAAATTCCAAAGGTTGATCCAAAATAGGAATCCCCCCTTCAAGGTTTGGAATTTCATATTCATTTTCAGAATATGTCTTTGGATGAGGATAATTTTCCAAATGATCAAGTTGTCTCTCAATGGACTGGTCATTTTTATTAGTTTCAAGAAAAATGACATCTCTGGAAATAACAAATTGCTTGTTTACCTCATCATATAGATGGTATGCCTTGGAGTATTCTTCGTACCCCAGGAAAATGCACTTTCTGCTTCGAGCACCAAGTTTTTTTCTTTGCTCCTTCGGAATCAAGGCATAACAGGTGGAACCAAAAACTCTGATATGCCTGACTGAAGGGAGATGGCCAAACCACATTTCATGTGGAGTCTTATTATCAAGTGCATTTGATGGACTTCTATTTCTCAAATATGCTGCACATTTTACTGTATCACCCCAAAACATTAGTTTTACATTCTTGAAAAACATCATTGAGTGAACCATATTCATTATGGTTCTATTCATTCTCTTTGCTACACCATTTTGTTGAGGATTGTAGGGAACGGTAGTCTGATGTGCAATTCCACGTTGATGAAGATAAGCTTCAAAAGCATTTGAAGTGTATTCTTTTCCATTATCAGTACGAAGTGTACCAATTTTTTATTGTGCTTGTTTTTCTATCAATGCATGAAAATCTTTGAATGTTGGAAATGCTTATGACTTTGTCTTTAAACAGTATGTCCAGCACATTCTTGAGTAGTCATCAACAAATGTCATAAAATGCTTGTTCCCATTTGCTGAAGGAGTTGGCATTGGGCCACACAAATCAGAATGTACTAACTCTAATTTCCTACTTGCTCTAAAATTAGATTCATGGAATGGAAACTTACTATGTTTCCCTAAAATACATGCATCACATTTATTCTTCTCTTTAGGAATGGTGGGAAAGCCAAATACACCATTCTTTCTCAACAAATGAAGACTGTTATAATTTAGATGACCAAATCTTGCATGCCATAATGAGCTAGATGACATATTACCTTCTCCATGCTGAGAGAGGTAGGCATAGTTCTGACATCTTGCGGATGAACCGTTGAGCTTCAGCAGATTCCCATCTTCATATCTAGTCATGATGACTTGGTTGTCAGAGGACTTTCTTATTTCAACGATTCCATCAAACATGTGGATGGAATGGCCTTGCTGTCGAATCTCCACCAAGGACAGCAGGCTTCTCTACAAATATGGAAGATAGAGAATGTTCTTCAACAAGAAATCAGGGAATCCAGGCATCTTCAGTCGAATGGTGCCCATTCCCTTTGGTTTAATACTTGACTTATCTGCAAAGTACACTATGCCATCTATTGATTCATTTAGTTCTTCAAAACAGTCTTTTCTAAATGTCATGTGTGATGTTGCACCAGTATCAAGCAGTCAACAATCTTTATAAGATGAGAGAGAAGTCATTTCATTAAATCCAAGATTACAATGTGCAACAATACAAGAATCAGAATATTTACTAGCATTTTGGTCATCTTTCTTTTGGTTATGCTTGTCTTTGATGGAGTCCCATGAAGCCCAACACTGATCTGATGTGTGCCCAGTCTTTCTGCAACACTTGCACTTTGATCTTTTGCTTCTCCCCCCTCTGCCTCTGATATTTCTTCTTCCTTTTCCTCTCTCTTTTCCAAAGAGAGTGGCACCAACTATTGATGACAAAGATTGCATCCTTTACAGCTGTTAGTGTAATGAATTTAATATGACAAAGAGAATGATATAATAGAAAAACAAAAACCTTGCAGGTCTATAGCCTCTGCCAAGGTGATTTACAATCTTAATATGCTGTCAATAAGTTCATAAGCAATTTTTTACCACCAGTCGACGATCTCAGCTATATGAAAGAAGCAGGTCTAAGTCTCTGCTACTTTTTACACAGTCTATGCTACAATTAACCAACAATCTTCTCATGCGGTGGTTACAGCTTCATTTTCAAAGCACAGTTACAAATTGAAAGGAGAAAACTCAGCAATTCCAAGCTATATCATTCATAGCATCAATTCATAGAGGAGAAAATTCTTCATGCAATAGTCACGAAGCTCTTCACTCAATGAAAATAAACAAATGCTTACAGAATATACCGGAAAATTCCACGCATAAGAATTAGGGAAAAAATTGGATTTATGCACTTCCAAGCAATACTGTAGTAGGATACAAAATTATTGTTGTAATCCTTAGGTCGCTGGTTCATATCCGGCAAGTCGGACCAGACTTTGCAGACGCACTAGACTTTATAGCTCATATATGGTGGAGGACAGGCCACCGCAGTGAGTCTTCAATACTGACAAAACAAGATAGCTTGCAACAGTACATAATTACATGAACTAGGCAAAATTCTCATGCAACGTATTCTCTTCTATTCTGATCAATACATATATCATTGGTGAAGATTTATAGAGGGTGCTTCATATTTAAAAATTGCATGCCCTCTCCACATCTTTTATATATATTATTATTGTCGACGGATCAATGCGCAAGCTGGTTCTGAGATAAAGATTTAAATCCTCAAGGTGGCGCATCCAGCGATTGAGTTTAGCATTATATAATTAGAGGAGGGATCAAACAATATCTATATTAATTCATTTGCACAATGATCAAAGCCTTCAACAAGGAGCCAAAAACAATTATTGTAATAACACCATGTTCCAAACTTTCATTGCAGTTGCGCCGGTGGTGTTTGCTCTGATCCTCTACGGTAATTGGAGAATTATTTTGGTTCTGTGTAGTCTCCAGACTCACGCCCTACATTCACGGGCCTCCACGTAGTAAATACAATGTTAAACTGGAATTAGGGTTTACAATCAGTCCTCAACTAGCAACGACGCATTACTCCATCTTCAACACGACTTCAATCTTCAACACGACTTCAATGAAATCGCAGCTCTGGATTTCAATTGCACAAGGTCTTCATGATACATATCAGTCTCCACCATATGCAGCAGTATCAACATATAATGGAGCGATGGGAATGAAGAGGTGGCCAACAACAATTAGGGTTTCCAAGCACAGAAATCGCAGCACTCTTCAAGCACAGAAATCGCAGCTCTCTTCAAGCATTATTCTTCAACTTGCAATATCATTCTTCAACTCGCAATAGAAGTCTTCAACGTAGGCTCCAACGCAGGTACAGGCTCGGTCTTCACGCAGGTTCAATGCAGCTCGCTTCACACAACACACTCTTCAACACATCCTTCAAACTGCAGTTTTACTATATAATAATAATACTGCTTCTATGCTGCTGCAGCAACATCCAGAGCCCAGAGATCACCGAAGCTCCAAACTCTGGTTCTTAGACAAGGGGGCAAGAAAGGAAACCCTAATAAATAGTAAGTGGCATATAGATCACAGTAATCTCAATGCATAGTTAATCAACGTAATCTCAACGCATATAGATCACAGTAATCTCAACGCATAGTTAATCAATGCTGGTCTCCACGCAGCAGATGGAAAAGAACGCAAAATAAATTTCTGGTAAAACTGAATTTAGTATCTATCTAGGATGGGTTCACTTTGCACTGGCCAACTGAGCTCGCAGCAACTTGGTGATGGTGCACTGATATTCTTTATGGTCACAGAAAATTAGGTTTTCTGTATTCCTTCACAAAAAAATGCAATATTGCAGCAAAGGGAGCGGATTATCACATCACGCAGAGGATGGATGGGGTGAGCGGAGCGTTAGAGCAGCCAGCGCATGCACCAATGCATGCAATCTGCAGACTGAGGGAGCAGACTGGCAATAGGAAGGAGTTATGGCAGCGCTCTGATACCACTTGTTGGTAATAACTCCCTATTGATTGATTATTCAAATGCAAATGCCTATATTTATACAAATCACATGGTGGTTGGGTTTCACCTTCCGCTCAGCCTCTTTGGCTTCCTACTATTTATTTATTTATTTATTTACATTATATAAACCTAACGGATTATATTCTAACAAATCATCAATTTAGGATTAAGGGGGGGTGTTAGAATAATCAACCCATAGTTACCTACCATAGACATTAATTAATCCATTTTTGTCTTATTTGCCTATTTTCCTATATTCCACTTTATGCAAGTTGTCTTCCACATGTCATAGAATTCAAACTTGCTAAAAATGAGTCATGGAGTGCTTGGGAAACCTCCTAGAAATCATATTTAGCATGTCTACTTTATTCCATATCCTCCAAAGCGCATATCTACTTTTTCTGCTAAGTTGCCTATTTTATTGAGAAATAAAGCAAAAGGGAAAGTAAGACTAGGTGTAGTTGACTTGTTTTTTTCCCTCATCATCCTCCATCCTTTTCTCCTAATAAAATCATGTATGAGTTTTCTTTCCATCCCTTATTATCTTACCTACTTGACTTTCCCAATTCGTGAGCCCCTAAGTGGATTTGGAAACTGCTTTATGCACCTATGGGGGATTTGACTAGATTTAGTAAGCCTACATTTTTACTATTTCGAATGGCATCCATATGCATTTGAATATCTCATGTAATTATATATTTCAGCAAACTATGACTTCATAAGGTTGCCTATTGTACACTTATTAAATACATATTAGTGTTATACCCCAATTTCGGTCTCCTTTGTTGATAATTTTGCATGTTTGATTAGAAATTTTTTGAGTGTAATTGTTATATCACTTGGGTTCAATTTACACACTCCCTCTCCCTTGTATTTTCATGGCCAAATGACTTCATTGTTCATTGATCTCATAAACTAGAGTTTTTCTCAATTTCCTTCAATGTAACTCTTGCATTTGTGGGTCAACTCTGTAAAACCATCGACTGTGACTTTGTTGGTAGGGTTCCCATATCAGCGTTTCCCATACAAAGTTGTAGGAGACAAAGACATGTAATTTTTCTTATCCAATTGGTTTGTCACTCCCACATCGAAAGTCACCAAGTGTCATTGAACAACATTTTCATGCGACTTTCAACTTGAAATAACTAAAACACCTGAGGTCAGATCGATGAACTATCGACTCTGTTTGTCTTCGGGCATGCAATTACCTCTAGGTGGCCATCTCCCTTATGTTTTCATGGACCGATGACTTTGTGCATTGATTTTTTAAACTAGGGTTTTGGTCAGTTTCTTTCACATGCATGCATGACTTAGAAGTAGAAATACATGTACATGAATTACAAGCAAAACAAACTAAGGTTTCATGAATTAGAAGAAATCCATGAGTATAGATATGAGAGGCTATGTTATTTTCAATAAATTATAAAAAGAAGGCCATATATCCCTAGGATACACTTATAAATTGAAAACTAACTAGTTTTTCATTAACTACAAATTGCATGCTATAACTAGGGTTCAGAAGTTATGAGATGGAACTATGGTTTTATGACTTCTTTAAGTTTAGATCATTATATTGGTTAGTATATAATTTAAGTAGAATAAAAAAGGCCATATACCTATGCTATTAACATACATGAAACAAAATGAATAGGGTTGAACATGGTTCATAAGTGGAAGTTCACATGCATGCATGAATTGGAAGTAGAAACACATGTACATGAATTACAAGTAAAACCAACTAAGGTTTCATGAATTAAAATAAATCCATGAGTATATATATGAGAGGCTATGTTATTTTCATTAAATTAGAAACCAAAATATCATATATCCCTTGGCTACACTTCAAAATTGAAAACCAACCAGGGTTTCATTAACTACAAATTGCATGTTATAACTAGGGTTCAAAAGTTATGAGATGGAACTACGGTTTTATGACCTCTTTAGGTTTAGATCATTAGATTGGTTAGTATATCATTTAAGTAGAAACAAAAAGGCCATATTCCAAGGATATGAACATACATGAAAAAAAATGAATAGGTCTAAACATGGATCACAAATGGAAGATCACATGCATGCACGACTTAGAAGTAGAAACACATGTACACGAATTACAAGAAAAATCAACTAAGGATTCATGAATTAAAAGAAATCCATGAGTATAGAGAATAGAGGATATGCTATTTTCAATAAAGTAGAAACCAAAAGGCCATATAGCCCTAGGATAAACTTAAAAATTGAAAATCAACTAGGATTTCATTAACTACAAATTGCATGCTATAACTAGGGTTCACAAGTTATGAGATGGAACGAGGGTTTTATGAACTCTTTAGGTTTAGATCATTAGATTGGTTAGTAGATCATTTAAGTAGAAACTAAAAGGAGATATATTGCAATGTCCCAAAGAATCGAAGAAAACAAAAATTATAGGCTAGTAAAAACTACCTAGATGGAACATTATTCACTTTTGGAACTATATCATACACTTCATGAACCACTATTTACTCGTAAGCTGTTATTATGTTTTGTCATTTATTTCAGTCATTATTATTCGTGTTTTTTTCTTACGATGTCATACTAATTTTTACTTCTTGGTATTAATTTTATACATCTGTCATGTCTGTGTTTTTACTTAATTTTAAATTTTTCTTCCTTTCTCCATAGTCGTACTTGTTATGTATAAAGTTCTAACTTAACTTTGTTTCTCGAAACAAAGTGGGTTGAGTGGCGGGACTTGTTCTCCCATGATAGTTTGAGAGATAAAGGTGTTTACTTTTTCATGGGCTTACTTAGTTCTCTAAACTAAGGAACCTATTTTATTTCATATGTAGTTCATACTTTGCGACGGGGTCTTGTTTAAAGAGCAATGGAAGTATTGATTCTAAACAATCATTCTGCTGATTGAATTTGGTTCTTTGTCGACTCAAAATTATAACTAGGTAAAATATTGTTCTTGCTAATTTAGATTTCACTGCTAAATTTCTTGTACACTACTTATGCTTCATCATATTTTTGTATCTCGTCGTTTATATCTTAGTATATTTTACATTCTATGTTTATTTTACTAAAACTATTAACATCTCTTATGTTTTCTATTTGCAGGTTATTATCTTGGCCTAAAAATAGACCTTTGGTTTTTATGAGAGTTGTATGTTTTAACATGGCATATTCCATATGCCATGTTCACTAAGCATTAAGCTTAGGGAAATTCAAATTGTATTTTGGTTAGGGATTTAAGGCTTTGGTTTATATGTGATATTATATGTTATAATCTTTGTGGCTTAAACATTGGGCGAGTGCATACTATACATGAGTTATATGCCATTCATAACTTTACTATATAATAAACCTTGTAATATAATACCTTGTGATAAAATTTGGGGTGGCACCATATAAGATATGGTGGAACCATATGATAACAGGGTCTAATATTTTGCATGGGGAGTGGGATACATGAAATTAAATGATACTTAACTATGGAGAGTGGGTTTGGGAATTTTGGTGATGGTCAGCAGTTGGTGCCATTAATGCCTTTGGTAATTGTAGTAGCCCCAAGCTTAGGGCTTGGCTCATGATGGACTTGTCATTTGATTTGTTTGATTTGGGGTTTGGTCTTGCTTTGCACAGGGAAAAATGGAGGTGAAATCCATGGCAATGAAGGTAACAACACTTCACTCAGATTCTCCACATTTCAATGGTTTGTAAGATGCATTGCTCATTTTATTGCTTCTCATTCTAGATTGTTGGATGGTTGTAGGTACCAGGTTTAGCGTAGGGTGGGATAACTCAATGAAACTTATTGTTTGGTAAATGATAAAACCTATGGTGAAAGGTAAGACTATTGGAAAGATTCTACTTGCCACCTCTCAATCATTTTTGACAAAACCATGTTTCGACTTGTTTCTTGTATGGGGTTTCACACTGTGGGGTTTTCGAAAATGGCTTTGGGCTTGTGATGAACAAACTTGGTATTTTAATTGTTAAGGCACTAAGCCATGAATTAAATCTTAAGGAGGTTCGTCTCTGTGTATGATCTTAAGTTTGGGTTTGTAAAAGTACTTGTGCTATTAGTAGTAGATAGAGAGAGACTTATAACTTCTTAGCAGAATATTTATTCGTTTATGTGAATTGTATTTTTGGTTAAGTAAATCATTGTTATAGATTTGGCATATGAGCCATGGGCTGCATTATTGCTCTCAATGGTTCCATACCCCATTGGCATGACTATGTACTTGACTATGATAATTTACATATAGTGTATAATGTAAATACTCTGTGTTTTAATGAAGTGGCCATGGTTTTATGCTTACTGTGTGTGGATGGAATTCATGCTGCATCAATGGTTTACTAGCACCATTTTCAGAGAAGGCATATGACTTCATTGGGGTCTCTGTTTTGAGTGTTTATATTTTGTTGTAATGTTGACATCGTAAGGTAAAGGCCATGCCATAAGTGGTTTGGGACTTCCCTTAGTGGCTACGATAGTTTCCAATGGTTGTTTTATTACTGTTCATATTTCATTGATTTAGAGTGTGGGGTGAAATCGTTCACAGAGTTAGTATGTTATTAAAACCATACTATGTATTTTTATTGGGCATGCCATGGCTAGGGTGAATGTTGTTCATAGCTTTAACTGGTTGTTTTATTGTTTAACAAATTCATGGGTTTAGTTTATAATGTGGATTATTTTAATTCCCGAGATGCAAGCCCACGATGGCCTTCATCGCTCTGGTTATACTTTTAAATGTATTGTGTAATATTTTTCTTGGTCGAGGCCGTGCATACAGCATTAGGTAGAGCCGAGGGTCTTAGGACCTCGTTTAAGCGTAAGGGTTTGATTATTGTAATAGTGTTTATTATATGAATGTAGCCCATATACATTGTTGTATAGCATGGCCTTGGTAAATAAAAGCCACAAGGTTTGAATCATGTTCATGGCTATCTTTAATACATTGTATTTTAATTTAAACAAGGAGTTTGGGCTTGTATGCCCATAGGATTTCATTCCTATCCCTATTTGTAATACTTGGGTTTATAATATGATTTCAATTCCTATGTATGATGCATTTTATATGGAATGTTTTTCAGTTACGTAATTTTGTTTAATGTTTATGAAATTTATGGGATAGGAATTTTGAATTATTTTTTGATGTAATTGTAATGTTATTTATCTTAATTTCTGGGAATGTAGATTTAGATGGGAATAGAGATGTGAATATTTGGACCAAAAGGATGCTCACTCCACTCTTGTTTATTTAATTATGATGCTCTTATTTAATGGAATGGTTTGTCATTTAGATTGTTGTTAATATGACAGACCTTGAAAGGTCTTTATTGGATTATTTAAATTGGATTTAAATGTAGAGATAGATTTAAGATTTGTTTATGTATGATTGCTCTCTCTCTCTCTCTCTCTCTCTCTCTCTCTCTCTCTCTCTCTGTATATATATATATAATAGTTCAGTTATAGATGCTACCTTAGGTTATCTACTTTGTATATTTATTTACTTAAATCTTGTTTTAAGATTAATCTATTTTAATCTATACATGTCCCTAATGAAAAATGGAATATATTAGTAGAGTAAGAAAGGTAATCAGTACAACTATATGGTAATCTAAAATAAAACCTAGTTTAAGTAATGAAGATAAATACATAAACTAACTCAATTGAACAAACCCGGGTTAATATAGCATGAAGTATCATTTGCAGCTTAGGGTTATAAATTTAAGAAATCTAAACCCCAGAAGATATAGACAAAACAATCATTTCTAGGGTTACAAATATAATATGAACCTTTAAGTAAAGTAGCCAACATTTATGCTAAAAATGAACTTGACATACAAAGAACTCATACCTGTAATTTTCTGAAGCTCCTTTAATTGATGAACCTGCACACTTTAAATAACCAGCATTAACCAATTTTAAGACAGATACGACCTCTGGTTTTGATGACCAAAGAACTCGGGAACTACCACAATCCACCCAACCATGACCCAAAACCATTCATGGCTTTAATACAGATCTCTGTGAGATGGGCTCCAACATGCAAGTAGCTTAGAGCTCCTAAGGTAGGGTTTCCTAGGTGGTGTAGCAGATCTCGATCAATTCTACTTTTCCCTTCCAAAAAAATGTTCTCCAAGAATTTACTTGAGAGAAAACACGTAGAAAATGACTCCTTTAATAATAGATCGGAACCCCCAAGCCTTTCCTTGGCCTGAGTCTTTATAGACAAACTTTTCAATCAAAGGGACAGTTAAATCAAGAAACCTTGGTTTCTTGATTTAACCCTTTTCAATTGCTTTGGGTAATTATTAATATTTCAACTTAGGAACTTTCTTCTAGTTCCTGGTTATGCTTTTTAGGTTTTGGAATATTTATTATCTTTTAATAATAAATAATAATTTGTGGGGATTCTTCTTCTTTCTTTTATTTATTTATATTATCAATATATTTAATTCTTTATACAGACCATGTATAAAGTAAATAATAATATAAAATTTTGTTAACAATGTCTTTGGGCATCATATACCATGATCCCTAGAATTAATGACACTTGTTCATTAAGGTCATGTAGGTAGATGGTTTAGGTATACTAGGCTAGGAAACTCTAAACATCCTTGCATGTTGGATTTCCCTCATATAATGTGCTAGTTCTTCAGTACCTGATGAGAATACATAAATTCAAAATTTTTGTTTAATCACTTATAAATAAGTATGAGGAGACCAATATTTATCTCGAGTTGTTTTCACTTACAAGTTTATTAAATTCTTTTCAATAATGCCTAGAGCTCACCAGAGCCCATACTCAATGCTTTAATAGGGAGTTACAATTCAATGCAATTCTAGAGCTCCTCACTCAACACTAGTGCTAGCATGTACTTGTACGATACACCTAGGGATACAATGGGCAAGGATCTGATGCTCTATATCTTATGCTCAACATTAGCATGGAAGGTTCCAGGGCTTATTCCCAACACATAAAATTATCTTTTCATGTGTTCTGGAGCTTCTTGCTCAACCCAAAGGTAAGTAATCATGTGATCAATAGCTTCTCACTCAACACAAATCATCAATCACTCAAGTGCTCTAGATCACCTCGCTCAACACAAAACATCTCATCAATCATGTGCTTCAAGGTCCACACCCAACAAAAATAAGCATATACATATATCAACAATAATTGGCTTATGCCGAATATTTACAACGAATCATCATGTTCATATGTAGTAGGGTCTTCAATCCAATATGAAAATAAAACATCAAGATAATCATCACAATCAATAGGCACATGCCTATAAGTGTTAGGTCCAAAATTTGGGATATTTCATTCCTCCATGCTTGGGAAACACCATCCCTGTTGTTCTAGGGACTTGGAACAACATCATGAAATAAGGAGGGGTAAGCCTCTCTCATGGTGACCTCATTATCCCAAGTAGCCTCATCAACCTCAAATTACTTCTACTGCACTTTCAATTGGACCACGGAGCACTTTTGAAGCTTCACCTCTCTCCTCTCCAGTATATGAGTAGGCTCAGGGGAAACTCCCTGTCAGGTTCCACCTATAATAGGGAGAAATCAACAACATGTTTAGTATCATAAACATACTTATTTAACAAATATGCATGGAAAAATTTGTGGACTCTTAAATGTGCGAGAAACACTAGTTCATAAGCAACTGTCGCTTTCTTGGACATTATTTCGAAAGGTCTGCAAAATCTAGATGCTAACTTACTGCACCTACCCAAGCTTAATGACCGTCATTTACATTTTATGTTCAAGTAAACATGATCACCTATCTGAAAGTCCTTATCCTTTCTTTTCCAATCTGTGAAATTTTTATGGCGGTCTTGTGGTTGTTTAAGGTTCAATTGCACCTTGGTAACCAACTGTTTTAATTCCATCAACAAATCAGGCCCTTACATGAGCCAATCCACCAGGCTATCCCAAGTAACCAGTGTTCTACACTTCTGTCCATAGAGTACCTCAAAGGGACTCATCCTAGTAGAAGTCGGATAACCATTGTTATACTCCAACTCTGTGAGGTGCAAGTAATCCTCTCACTTCGTGGGGTTGTTCATGACATACAATCGAAGCATGTCCTATACAATTTGTTTTACTCTCTTCATCTGCTCATCTGTCTATAGGTGGTATGTAGTGCTTAATATCAACTAAGTCTCCAATCCAAAGAATAAATATATCCTAAATTTTCTTCTAAACTTAACATCTCGATCCGAGATAATTTCCTTGGGTATCCCATGCAATATAAATACCTCTTTCAAGAATATATCAACAATGTTCATGGCATTGTAGGTCGACTTCACAGTAATGAAGTGTGCTTCTTTTGAAAACATGTCGATGACCACAAAAATATAATCATGTTTCTTCTTACTTTTTGGTAAACTGGTGATAAAGTCCATACTAATGGCCTCTCACCTCCATTTAGGAATGGGCAATGACTACAACAATCTCATAGGATGCTGATGCTCGGCTTTGACTAGATGGAATTCTTGAGATTTCATAATAAACATTGCAATGTTGGCATTTAACTTAGGCCAAAAAAAGTGTCTCTCAACAACGAATATCATATTTTGATATCACGGGTGCCTTGAGTAGGGTTTCCAATCATATTCCATGAGGATGTTGGACTGAAGCCCCCTCCTTTTGGAACATACAAGATATCCTAGGACCATAGCAATTTGGATACGTCTACCTTAAATTTTTTGTTGTTGTTGAAACAACCTATCCCCCTGGAATTTCTTGAGGATTTCCACATAGAAGGGGTCAAATCCGTTGGCCACTCTAATATTCTCATGCAAATGTGCATCGGTTTGACTCAAGGTCACCTCATAAATCATATGAATTCGTTGGTCCAAAGAATCGTCTAGCTTATTCTCTTTTTGCTAAATATGCTTTAGCTCAAAATCATCTGGCTTTCTTTGCATTCAGATCCTGTTGATCAAATAAATAGTTCAGACTCATATTGTCTTTCTTTAGAAGGAACTTGCTTCCCATGAGGTAGTGCCTCCATGTCCTCAAAGCATGGATGATGGCAACTAACTCAAGATCATGCATAAGGTAATTCTGCTCATGTTCTTCTAACTTCTGTGATTCATAACAGATCGCATGATCATTCTGCAAGAGGACTCCTCCAAGTCCTTCATTGCTTGCATCCATGCAAACAATGAAATCCCCATCGGGATCCATAATTCGTAACACCAGTGTGGTCATCAAAATATTCTTAAGCTTTTGAAAAATTTCTTCACACTTAACGGTCCATAAGAACTTACTTGTTTTCTTCTACACAAGGGTCATGGGGAAAGTGATTCTCGAGAAGTTCTAAATGAACTTTTGATAATATCCAGATAATCCCAAAAAGGACCTAATACCAGTTACACTAGTAGGGGTAGGCCAATCATTTATGGATTTAATATTTTACAGGTCCATAACTATCTCTGTCTCGAAGATAATGTGACCTAGATACTGTATCTGTGGTTTGTAAAAATCACATTTATTAAAATTAGCGTAAAGGTGGTTTTCTCTCAACACTTGTAGTACTATGTGAAGATGTTCTTCATGTTCTTCTTTATTATTTGAATAAACAAGTATGCCATCTATAAATACAAATACAAAATTATCCATATGCCTACTAAATGTGATGTTCATCATACACATAAATTACATGGGTGCATTGGTCAACCCGAACGACATCACTACAAACTTGTAGTTCCCGTACCTTGTACGAAATGTGGTTTTGTGAATATTTTAATCGTGAATCTATACCTTATGGTACGCGGATTGGAGGTCAATCTTTGAAAATATTCTATCACTTCCCACCTAATTGAACAAGTCATCGATCTTGGGGAGTGGGTAATGGTTCTTAATAGTAATTTTGTTCAACTGACGACAATCAACGCACATTCGCATCATACCATCTATCATCTTTACGGAAACTATCAGTGCTCCAAAAGGATACACATTGGATGGATATACCCCTTCTCTATAAACTATTGCAACTGCAGTTTTAGTTCCACCAACTCAACTGCACTCATGGGGTAAGGGGATTTGGAGGCTATAGCTGAAACTGGGGTCAGTTCGATGGAAAATTATAGGTCTCGTTTCAGAGGTAATCCTTGGATTTCCTCAGGAAACACATCCTTGAATTATTCAAAAATGGGGAAGTCTTCTATGCATTTCTCTCTATCTGACTGTATGTCTCAGATGTTCACTGCAAACAAATTGCAGCCTTTCCTAATGCATTTATTCACTTGTAAGGAAGATATTTGTCTTACAGTAACTTTCTTTGGAATGCCCTAAACCTTCACTTGGTTCCCTAGGATATCAGTACACAAGATAGACTTGTGCAAACAATCAAACATGACATGGTGTTGTTCTAGCTAGTCCATTCCTATAAGTACATCATATGATCCTAAAGGTAGGAGGTTCAGGTTTACTTTTGTAAGAAAACCATTCAGGATTACCTCACATTATTTAACAATTTCTGAAACCTTCTGTTTCGTACCTGTGGCTAACTGAACTAGCCAAGGTTTATCATGGTTTACTTTTCCTAGTTTGCATATATCAACAATTTTAGGAAAAACATAGCTCTGGAAAGCACTGATATTGACCAGTATTGAAATATAAGGGTCCAATATCTTACCTTCTATCTCAACCATTGTAGCTTGATGGTCTACTTATTGGCCATCTGATGCTACATAGATTCATGGTGTTCCAGCTATGTCCTCAATAGTTGGTTCTTCCTATAAGTCATGTAAGACACCATCAATATTGTACTTGCAATCTCAGGCATAATTAGGCCTGTTGCATTTTCAGCACCTAATCTATAGCGGGGTAGCATTGGCTCCACTTGGTACTAGTTTTTTAACATTGGCAGTTGGTACATAAGGCTATGTACCATATTTATTAAAGTTCTTATTTGCTTGAAAGCTGTTATTCTTATTTCTGTACGGATGTGGGTTGGACCGAGGTTTGCGGTTATCATAGAAGTTCTTAGACTTGTCTTGGTTTCGATTCATGTTCTCCTTCCTTAGCTTTCGATGCTCATAACAGAGCCTAGATTTGTGCAGTGTTTTATCCAAAGTATTAGGCATGTCAAATTCAATTTTGTCCCCAAAATTAGGAGGAAAACATCTTGGGAGCTGTTGGATCTTTACCTTTTCTTCTTTGATGCATGGTACATAATGCAACATATCTACAAATATGTTAATAAATGCATCCATAGTCGTGGATCCCATGCGTAGTTCATGAAACTGTTTCACTTTTCGGTCAAAGAACCCTTATAACATATATTTTTCTTGGAAAATCTTTCAGAAAGTGTCCTAGCGTATTTCCCAAAGCTCATATTTCTTGGTGTGTTTTAAATCCCTCCACCGTCTTGATGCCTTACCATTTAAGTTATAGATGGAAATCCAAGCCTTTAACTCACTTGAATATTTATGAACCTAGAAATACTTACTCATGCCCAGTAGCCACGCTTTAGCTTTCTCCTTGGTGTTTACTTCAGCTTCATAGGTCAGGGCTCTTATTTTTTGAAACTCCCCCTGAAGACTCTCATCACTTCTTTGTTTCTATCTTAGATGAGAAAGAGAATGATCACTGAAAGAACTGTGATGATCTCCTTTAGGTGCTTCAAGGGTATGTTCCTCATTTTCTCCTTCTCTTGGGATGTTGTACAGTTTATGGTAAGGTTCTCTTTTGGAAGTGTTTGTGGATTGGGTAGGTTTACCATGCGGTGTTTCTCCCATTATATTTCTTAGTAATGCCTTGTTTATAGCTTGTTGTTATTGTATTTAATTCAGGATATCCTCTCTGAGACTTTCCAATTTTGCTTGAAGACTGTGTATAGTCTTCAAAATATCAGAATTCAGCTCCACCACCAGTTCTCCTTCTGAGGTGGGGATGTTAATTCTTCCTTGCCAGCTATTATCCTCCTCAGTATTCATAAACTGAACTATTCAGCAAAATATTTCCTGAAATTTCAAAAAAAAATCATAATAGAAAAATTTCTTGTTAGTAAAAAATTTAATATCATACTTTATTTTCATGGTAGTAAATGCTTGGTGCGCCTATAGGTCTCTTAGTTTTGAAGCTAGGCTCTAATACCACTTGTAATGTCCCCAAAAATCGAAAAAAAAAATTATAGGCTATTAAAAACTACCCAGATGGAACATTATTCTCTTGCAGAACTATATTGTACAATTCATGTACCACTGTTTACTCGTAAGTTGTTATTACGTTCTATCATTTACTTTCAGTCATTATTATTCATGTATTTTACTTACGATGTTGTACTATTGTTTACTTCTTGGTCTTAAGTTTATACATATATCGTGTATGTTTTGTTACTGAATTTTAAATGCTTCATCATTTTTGCATAGCCGTACTTGTTATGTATAAAGTTCTAACTTAACTTTGTTTCTCGAAACAAAGTGGGCGGAGTGGCGGGACTCGTTCTCCCATGATGCTTTGAGAGGTAAAGGTGTTTACTTGTTCACATGATTACTTAGTTCTATGAAGTAAGGCACCTATTTTATTTCACATGTACTTCATACTTTGCGACGAGGTGTTTTTTAAAGAGTACTGGAAGTCTTGATTCTAAAAAATCCTACTGCTGATTGACTTTGGTTCTTTGCCGACTCATAATTATAACCATGTAAAATACTGCTCTTGTCAATTTAGCTATGATTGCTAAATTTCCTATACACTACTTATGCTTCATCATAGTTTTGTATCTCGTCATTTATATCTTAATATATTTTACGTTCTATGTTTTTTTATTAAAACAATTAACATATCTTATGCTTTCTATTTGCAGGTTATTATCTTGGCCTAAAAACAGACCTTTGATTTTTATGAGGGTTATGTGGTTTAGCATGGCATATTCCATATTCCATGTTCACTAAGCATTAAGCTTAGGGAAATTCATATTGTATTTAAGTTAGGGCTTTAATACTTTGTTTTATAAGTGATCTTATATGTTATATGCCTTATGTCTTAAACATTGGGCTAGTGCATACTATACATGAGCTATATGCCAATCAGAACTTTCTATATAATAAACCTTGTAATATAATACCTTGTGATAAAATTTTGGGTGGTGCCATATAACATATGGTTGAACCATATGATAACATGGTTTAATATTTTGCATGGGGAATGGGATACATGAAATGCAATGAAACTTAACTATGGAGACTGGGTTTAGGAATTTTGATAATGGTCACCAACTCGTACCATTAATGCTCTTAGTAATCATGGCATCCCCAAGATTAGGGCTTGGCTCATGATGCTGTTGAGCCCAAAAATGGCCCCTTTCTTACCATCCTTATCCACCTCTTTTTCCCTGGTAATTTCTACATGCTAAACAGAAATTTTTACCTCATTCTACCCCTCAAGTCACAAAGGTATGGTTAATCATTGTCTTATTTTATTAATTCTTAGGATTGTGGTAATCAAGGCTCTATATCTTAAGAAATGCTAACATATGATGGTTTATAAAGGTATTTTGAGATATAAAGAATGCAGGTGTAGTGGGATGAAACATGCTAAGGGAAGGATGGACATTTGTTGCTAAATTTGATCGCCATCCATCCCACCATTGCCCAAAGAATGAAGCCGTAGTGTATCATTCCATGCGAGCTGTACAAGGGTAGCATCAACAGATTGCGTCAGATTTGGAGACCTAGGTGTGCCGCTCTTCAAAAGTAGTTGTGATCTATGGGATACCTGCTCAATCAATTAGGATCATTATTTCTAGATCAATTAACAGCTTCCCTATATTTTCTACTTTCATCTTGGCATGGCTGTAATAGTTATTGTAATTGAGGAAACGTGAATATCAGAGATCTTCATGGCTACCCAATAATAGGGACAAGACATTATGATTGATATTGTATAAATATGGGGAGCTATTCTGAGCTAGGGGTTGAACCTTGAACCAAATTATTGTATTAGCTGTGACTGAGGTTGCATGATTTATCTGCCCTTTTTAATACAAGGAGTTACTTTAGATCTCAATGTTTTAACATGCGTTACTTCTAGCATCTCTGTGTGGAGGCTGGGCCCACCTTCCCATAGGGATTTCTAAGTTAAATTAAAAAATTATAATTATTTTTTCATGTGATGTTGTGATAATTTCATTTTCTCATAGTTCTCATAGTAAGCTGCAACAGTTGTTGATTTACAGTGTCTTATTAATTGCATACCTTGAAAAGTTGTAGTGGTATGGTGTGACAGTCAACTGTATAGATAATTGTTCTTTGTGTAACTTTGTGGTAGCTGTAACAACATTGTTCATCCCTAGATATTTTAATTGTTGTTTATATAGATTCTCACAGTTTGTCCCTTTGCTTTTGTAATTCCAAAATTTCATTCCTGTACTTTGAATTTCTAGAATAGTTGAATTCAATTCATGTTTCTGGACTTCTAGAATAATTAGATCAATATAGTTGGGTTAATCATTATTTGGTTTGATAAACAAGATTTCATTTTCTACAAAAGTAATCCAGATGTGATTTCTCGAATCTTTCAATTCTAGATCAAAACAGTAAAAGGTAATTGTGAATATATTCTTTAGAGAGTAAACTAGATTAAGTGGATCCTTGGGATGAGTGTACCTGAGTAGAGAATAGGATTGTTTACTTATAGCAACTCAGTTTTTAAACATATATAGTGCATGTTATCCTTGAAATAAAAGTCTTCCTTGGGTTGACAATAAATATCGAACACTCTATATGTTAGCTATAATTAACTTGCATATCGGGTGCCCAACATTTTGGTGCCATTGCCAGGGAGGATAAGTACTAAACAATATAATAGTTGCATACTGTAATTGTTTCCATTCATTCTTATTCAGTTTTTTGTTTGAATGATTTGGGTTGCATGAATACAAGAAGGGTAAAGTGTGACCATCTTACAAATCCCAAAACCCCACAAAAGACTAACATTGCAGGTGGTTGAGGTCGTGGTTGAGGTCCAGAATTAGGGAGAAGAACATTCATTGACCACCTAGTTGATAGAACCAACTCTTCTACCAAGGATCGCTATCACGAAACACCTATCAAAGGAATCCCTGCCAATCCTTGAGTTCCAGTGTCAGTTTCTACAGTGGAGAGCACACGAGTAGCTGCAACACCCTAGAATATCCCTATAGAGAAGGACAGAGTTAGTACTATAGGATCTGTTGATTGAGATTTGATCTATTAGATTAACAAGAAGGTTGTAATTGAAGTGGAGTGGACACAGTTCAATCAAAAAATCATTGATTAGTGCAAGAATGAAGAGGAGAAAACAAAAGAAGATATGGGTAACAGACACGAATCTGACGAGGAAGAGGCAATTGGAGAAAATCATCATCATGAAGGTAATTCCCAGCATGAAGGGACTGTGGATACACTTCAGTTCCCAATTCAACAACTAGAAGGGATAGCCCCTATGAAAAATATATTGCCGTCAGTGTTTCCCTGCTTTTATGGAAAAGTGGAAGAGGATCCAGATGAATTTCTTTTCGAATTTGATATCCTCTATCATAGCTATGATTACACCACCAACGTGCATAAGCTTAAACTCTTCCCTTCCACTCTGACGGAAAATGCATTGCATTGGCTTATTAGCCTAGGAGGTGGAACTGTCACTAATTGGGACAAGATGAAATAGGTGTTCTTGGAGAAATATCAGGAGTATTGCAATGCCAAGGACAAGAGACAAAAACTGTTTAAAATGGTATAGAAGGATGATGAAAGTTTGGAAGAATTTGTTGAGAGGCTCTTATATAATGTGCACAGAGCTGGACAAACTAATATGGGGTTATATGTGCTCAAAATAATCATGCTTCATGGGATTAGGGATGATTCCCTAGATATGTTAAACCTGTTAGGAAAGGGGGATATCTCCAAGGTGTCTTTTGAGAAAATTGTGGAACTATGTAAACGGTACTCTAGGGGATCTTCCAGGAATAACAGGCGAGACAAATGGGACAAATTAGAATGTGATGTCTTCGACAGAACTTAGAAGTCATCTAATGGAGCATCCACCCATGCAGAGATAGGAAACCTCCTTGAAAATTTTAAAATAGAAATGATTTGCTCTATCTCGTTGAAAATAGACGTCTTGAGGGAAAAGCAAAAACAAGTAGTAGAGGAATTTCTATAGGCTATCCTACAAGAATCACAAAAGAATGCTCGTCACTACCGCACGTGAAGGATGTTGTGTAGGCATCAACTCCAAGGGTGGAACCAGACTACTTTATTGCACAAAAGAAGCCCCTCGAAATCAAGGTATGACTCCAGAAGCATTTCCATTTTCGTATAACATGAATAATTGGAATAATATGCAACACATGAATACACAAATCCCTTCATATTATTCTAATCCTCAATGGTACCCCTCTCAACCTTCAATGCAAAATTTTAACTCCTGGAACCCCTGCGTACATCCACCATAGCCAGCAGACCAACCAACTTCTTTGTCCCCTGGATGGAGGACTTTCTAGCTAGGGAACCAGTTTCCTAAACAGCCTCCACATTAACCATTTTCTCAACAGCCGTATCCTCCTCAATACCCTCATCCTTATCAACTATTGCAGCTACAATTGTAGAACAGTGCTTCTCCCAATATGTCGATACAACCTTACCTTCCTACTCAACCTAATCCTAACCTGAGTAATAAAACAATTCATCAATTTGATACTATTAACATGCCTACTTACACCCTTACTCCTATTCCCTGCAACGATATTAACTTATGATAAGGAAAGGTAGTTGAGCCTATGATCATTGAGGATGTTGCATCCCCTATGCATGAAGAAGGGGTGAACCCACAACATATATGTAATGTGACCCCCATCATTGAAGATGATGAACATCCCACTAATGTGTCAGTTGAAACACAAAATAATATATCTAACAACACACAGCCTACCTAGCTGATTAGGAAACCACCGCACCCTGAAAGATTAATGCTACCAAAGGTAGTGGGATAACCTCATTTTAACCTCTTAGGAGAGTTAAAATACCTTTATGTTCAAATTCCCCTCCTTCAAGCTCTTCAAGATGTACCTATCTATGCTAGAACTGTTTGGGATCTATGCAGAAGGAAACCAGGAAGGAAACCCAGGGATCCTCCCACTGTTCATGTCATCGAGAAATTATTTGCATTAATAATGGGAAAAACGCTTCTGGCCAAATATGACAATCCTGGAAATCCCGCTGTCACTGTGCAAATTTGGCATATAGAGACACCCAATGTACCAGTAGATTTAGGAGAAGTGATTAATGTTATGATTATTGAAATTGTAAGAAAACTTGGGCTCACTAATCTCAGGACAACCCCCACTGTTCTAGAGCTAGCAGATAGATCCACTATTAAAATTGAAGGAATTTTGGTTGATCTCGTCATCTCAGTTGATTCTTGGGAGTACCCTGCTGACTTCTTGGTTTTACAACCTGAGTTGTAGCTAGGAGGACACCCACTGATCCTGAGAATTCCTTGGTTAGCTATAGTTGATGCTTGCATCAGCTGTCGATCAGGGTCTATGATCAGATTTGATGGCATCGAGAGAAAGAACCTCACTCTCTATCCTCTAGCTCGACTGAGCTTAGAAGCTGAAACGCCTTTATGGATGGAGCCAGAGGAAGAAGAGGGCGTTAAACCATTATTAACGATAGGGAAGGATTTAACCTTTAAGGATACTAAAGACAATGCTATTAATAATTTCATCAGTGAACCCACTTCTGTCAATAAGGAAATTTATCAAGTCCTGAATATTACTCTAGGTGAGGAAGAACAATAAATCTCACAGAAGAGGAATTAGTCAGTGACCCTCATATAGTTCCAGTATTGAAAAATCTAAAAAGTAGTCCTATCAAGGTAGAGTTTAGAAAAACCCTGAATATTAACCCCATCCTCTCCCTAGATGAATAGAAGCGCTTGATCACTCTCTTAAAAGAACACAAGGAGGCATTTTCTTGGGATTACAAAGACATGAGGGGTATTCCCTTTAACCTGTGCACCCATCATATTTATATTAAAAGTGACTCCTGGCCTATGTGCCAGCCTCAATGATGAATGAACCCCAATATTAGGGACATAGTGAAGGAAGAAATTCAGAAACTATTGGAAGCAGGATTTATTTATCCCATTTCAGACACCAAGTGGGTGTCCCCAATTGTAATAGTACCGAATAAAAATGGTAAATGGAGAGTCTATGTGGACTATATATATCTGAACAAGGAAACTCAAAAGATCATTTTCCCTTGCCTTTTATCGATCAAGTACTCGAAACCTTATCGGGGAAGAGTTTCTTCTC
This sequence comes from Pseudotsuga menziesii, assembly GCA_001517045.1. Taxonomy (NCBI): domain Eukaryota; kingdom Viridiplantae; phylum Streptophyta; class Pinopsida; order Pinales; family Pinaceae; genus Pseudotsuga; species Pseudotsuga menziesii. The sequence continues at coordinate 54,307 of LPNX010135730.1, read as the reverse complement.
CTTCTTGGATGGGTTTAGCGGGTACAATCAAATCTAGATTGCTCCTGAAGACCAATATAAAACTACCTTCACCTATCCCTAGGAAACGTTTGCATACAGATTGCTTCCCTTTAGCTTGTGCAATGCACTAACAACACTTCAAAGAGATGTGATTAGCATATTTTCAGAACTAGTTAATGAATGTATGAAAATTTTTATGGATGATTTTGCTCCTTATGGCAAAGATTTTGAAGAAGCATTGAAAAATTTGGAAGAGGTTTTAACTCGTTGTGAACAGAACCCACTCACTTTAAGCACTAAAAATGGCCATATGATGATGCGTGAAGGAGTGGTATTGGCGCATTTCATCTCTGCTGATGGCATCTAGGTGGATCCCTCAAAAATCAAGGTAATAAAAAATATACCTTCTCCTGTAACTCAAAAAGAAGTGCAAAGTTTCTTAGGACATGTTGGATATTACTGAATATTTATAGAAAACTTTTCCAAACTTGCCTCTCCTTTGTTTTCACTATTAATGAAGGATGTGTAATTTTTTTGGAATGGAGCATGCCAGACAGTGTTTGTTAAGCTTAAGGAGAAGCTGTCCACAGATCCAATCTTAAGAGGACCCAATTGGGCCCTACCCTTTCACATTTATTCAGACGCTTCTGATATTGCCATTGGAGTAGTTTTAGGAAAGCAGGATGGTCATGTACCTTATGCAAATTATTATATTAGTAAAAACTTAGCCCCTGCTGAACTTAGTTATACTGTCACCGAGAAGGAGTTCTTAGCCATTGTTTAATTCATTAACAAATTTTGACATTATATTACTGGATATCCTACATTTGTGCACACTGACCACTTTTCCATCAAATATATAATGAATAAACCTGTTACTAATGCCAAGGTGACTAGATGGATTTTATTATTATAGGAGTTTGGTATTACCATTATAGACAAACCTGGAAGAGAAAATGTTGTTGCTGATTTCTTATTTCATTTCACTAACAGTGATGACAATTTTCTTGTTGAGGACTCTTTTCTAGATGAACACTTAATTGCAACTTCATCTCACTCCCCTTGGTATGCAGATGTTGCTAATTACTTGGATATAGGAAAGCTTCTCGGACATTTGTCCAAAAGAGAAAAAATGAAAATTATTTAGCAAAGTGCCAGGTATTGTTGGGTAAATGATCATCTCTTCTACACAGGTCGTGATCTTGAGATCAAAAGGTGTGTAAAAGAAGATGAGCCTTGTGGGGGGTATTTTGCAGACAAAAGGACAAGACACAAAGCGCTAAGAATGCGATACTATTGGCCGACCCTTTTTAGTGATGCAAAAAGATATGCCCATTCTTGTGACAGCTGGGAGAGGATGGGCCAACCCAATAGATTAGATCAAATTCCCCTTAAACAACAATTAGTGGTTGAACGCTCTGATAGATGGGCTTTAGATTTTATTGGTCCTATTATCCCTCATTCCAAGAAGAAAGCCTACATCTTTGTCGATACCGACTACATGACGAAATGGGTAGAAGAGGTGGCTTTGGTGAAAGCCAATGACGAGGCTATGATTGATTTCTTGTATAGTGAAATGTTTTCCCGTTTCAGGGTACCCAAGGAGGTGGTTACTGATGGATTACTATAGTTTGTGTTGCATCAATTTGAAGCTCTGCTACAGAAGTACCATATTCAGCACTGGATAGCTTCACCCTACCATTCCCAAGCCAATGGCCAAGTGGAAAGAACTAACAAAGTGATTGAAACTATCCTTACCAAGACAATCAAGAGCCATCATAGAGAATGGGCTGATAGACTTTTGAAAGCATTGTGGTCATATCGTACCACTTGGCGCAACACTACAGGTTTCTCTCCTTATGACTTAGTGTATGGGAAAAGTGTCATCATCCCAATTGAATTTGAGATTAAGACTTTGAAGATAGCCATAGAGGTAAACCTAGATGTAATCGAAGCCCAAAAGAAAAGATTGAATCAATTGAGCGAACTTGATGAGAACCGGTTAGTGGCTGTAGATTAGATTGTATTAATCTAGCAATAGAGGTCCAATTGGCATGACCAATTCATCAAGAAGAAGGTATTCTATGAGGGAGACTGGGCACTATTATATGATTCAATATTCAAAAGAGACATCAAGGGTAAACTACGCACAATATGGCTGGGCCCGTACCTAGTAGACAGAGTATTTGATAATGGTATGGTCTTCCTGGTAACCATTGATGAGAACCACACACCATTATTTTCTAATGGTCACAGGCTGCGGCTGTACCAAAAGCCCATTTCAAAGGATGCATTTACATCATAGATTGTAGCTGATCTAGACTACCAACTAGCACAAGGGAAGGAATTTTTTTTTGGCCCTATCAATTATTAGTTAATCGCTGTAAATTGCATATGAATTCTTGTACATAAATAAATTGTTTGCTTTTTATTTTATTTTCTTTTGCAGTTGATCCATTTTATTTTTTTTGAAGTGTGTAGGGAAGCGTTTAAGAGTGGCGTTCATCATTGGGCCTAGTGACCAGTGTCATTCTTTTGTAACTCCCTGCACTAGAAGAAAATTCCCTGAATAAATTTGTTGCAGCTGCAACACCGTAAAACTTGTGCCCTTATTCCATTTCACGCAGCTGCAACACCATAAAACTCCCTCACTTATTCCATTCTATGAAGTTGCAACACCTTTTTACTTTTTTCCATTTTCATCTTTTCCTGCAACTACAACACCATCAAATTCCATCAACCTAATGCCTTTTCCATCTTTGCCAGTTGCCGCAACACCTTTTTCTAGCAGCTATGATACCTTTTTCCAATAGTCACGACACCTTTTTACGACAACTGTGAAACCTTTTTCTGGCAGCTGCGATACCATTTTTTGGCAGCTACGACACCTTTTTTTAGTAGCTGCGACATCTTTTTCTGGCAATTGCGACACGTTTTCTCGGAAGCTGTGACATATTTTTTTGGCAGCTACGACACCTTTTTTTAGCAGCTGCAAAACCTTTTTTGGTGGCTATGATTTTGCTACATTTGGCTGATTTTTCTATAATCCAAGACCATGGCTATGCTGAACTATCTGATGTATTTATGACCTATGGCTGTGACTCATCTGTTATTGGTAGAACTCTTTGCAACTGCGGTTGCAAACTTGTCCAGATATGGCTTCGATTCTTAATGCGGTCAATTTGACTTATACTCCAGCACTCATCATGTCTCTAACCAGTTTAACATGATGGTTTTTAGTTCACCGACGGAAAATGTCATTATAGCACCCCTATAATAATGATTACATTCAATGATTGCACATCACGCATTCTACTATTCTCCAAAGAACATTATCTATTGCATATTTTTGAAGGTATGGTTTTGATTAACTACTTCATTAAGTATTAATGGGATATGACAATATTAATCATACCTTCTTTTATGTGCCCATTATCACATCGTTAGCTCTCCACTCGTGCGACTTAATGACTAATTATGTTACCTGATAACCAACACCTTTTCTAATTTGGGATACATTCCAACTAATCCGACACGCTGAAACTTTTTGAATTTACCCAACTCCACTCTCAACTGTTCATGCATACTCTGTGCTTTAACCTCCATTGTCAAAATCTGTAATTTATCGGACTGCAACATACCTCTGAAGGAAAACAAACATGGGTATTCCATCTCAGTATGAACCTTCAAACATGCAAGAAATCAGATGAAATATTGAAGTTTTTGCCATCTTTCAAGCTGCGGGTTGGACTGAATTCTTCCAATGCTTGAATGTATTTCACCATGAAACAACTTTACTGTTCCCCTTCAATATTACAAAAACCCACTCAGAGGTTTGGGGATTGCGTATTGGAGTCTCTGAAGCCATAGTGGCTGAGGTCACTGGTCTTCCCCTGGTGGGAAGAGCTTGGTATGAATGAATAACCCCCAATCCAGTAGCAGTACAAGATTTTCTTAGGTATGGGGAGCACATTCAACCATCATGGAGGGGGATAGCATTACAGTCACTGCCACACCCATGGAATCAAGCAGCAATTTTTCTCAAAAATTATATCACCTGTGAAGGTAGGTATCAAATGATCTATCACTCTTAATTTCCTTTATTATCTCATCTCCATCACAGGGATTTGCTAAACATTCTATTTTATTTAATCAATGATTTACATCATATGGCGGGGTTTGTCCGATCTGCTCAACATCCACTCTCTTCACTTAACCACCATGGCATCATTAAATTAATAATATTACAGACCCTTGCTCAACACAACCAAACCTAGGAGCAATTACAGCTCAAGTTCAAGAACCCGTTCTTCTGCCCAGTGTCCCAATAGAAGAGGAAATGGAAGTACATGTACTCATGGGGCTTGTTCAAAACCAAGAAGATCTAGACAATCCACAGTTGGAGGGGAATGTAGATCAACAGGAGGTTCGGGGCGCCTCCAATTTAATTGGGGGGAGATGAGTCTGGATCGGAGGATTAGTCAAGAGAACACACAGAACAATTGGGAGAGGATGTAGAAAAAAACCCTGTGTATAGAAAAAAGATTGGGGCAGATCTGATAGTAGAGGTTGAAACTGGAGCAACATTAGATGGTGCGACAGTTGAAACCAAAGATGTTAGAGCTATGATAACAGAAGAAAACACTGAGGTAGTAACCATTGAATCTTCTCCTAAATGGGGAGGAATCCTGATTTAGGAAGAACATCTCGAAGAACAAGAAAATGTTTGAACTGGGGATATCCCTTCCACTTCAGCTACGAATTTAGAAACTTTAACACCACGAGGAAAAAAGAGGAGATCGAAAGATGAAATAAAGGCATCACCACCAATAAGACGAAAAAGAACCAGGTCAGTCACAGTAGCAAAAGCAGCAAGGGAAAGATGGGCAACCTTAGAAGCACAAATTGAGTTCCCCATTCTTAGACCCAAAGCAATTGATACCCCATAGGAACTAGTCATAGAAGAACCGCAAATTGAAGGAATTCTATTTGAAAATGGCCTATTAAAACAGGAAGTACAAGCACTCCAAAAGGAATTATAAAATTAGAAGGAAGCAGGTAGAAAGTAGAGTGAAAGGAAGTTGAACACAACGGTTGAAGCAAGAAACCAACTAGAAGGATCAATTCTTGCTGAGGATGGAAATGAGGAAGAAAGAGTGGTTTGTCCTGCATGTGAAGAAATATTTGATGAGTCGGGTTACAAGGTCATAGCTCATGCATTTGTAACACAGTAGTCTGCACCTACAGCTGTGGAAGAACAGGGACAAACTGATTGGAAAGATGGTGAGACTCCCCAAGAGAAACTCTAGCAAAAGGAAGTTACAGATGAGCAGAATGCTTTCACACAAGATCCAACATCTTTGAATATTCTTGTTGAAATTACCACAAAATTTGGGACATAGGAACCAGAGGGTGAATTTATTCCATATTTTGTTGAGGAAGATTGCACTCTGACCCTGAACCCTCTCATGACACAAAAATAATATAAATGGAACCACAATAACAGAAAATTGGTGAGGTCGAACACAATGTTGACACACAAGAACCAGCATCCTTGAATGTTCTTGTTAAAGGTGTTGTCCAAATGAGGGAAGAAGAACCAAGGATTGAAGACATTCTAGAATTCAATGAAGAAATTTGCACTATGACTCCTGAATTGTTTCATGAAACTGAGATATTAGAAGTGGAATAACAACAGGGAAATGAAAAAATAAACTAGGATGTTGCTACTCAATTTCCAACATCCTTGGAAATTGTAGTAGAGATTCTCAGGATGCAACAAGAATCCAAACCCAAATTGGATATCATTCCTGATGTGAATTTAGGTAAGGATGGACAAACTCAATCATAATCCTAAAGTGATACTAAAATCCTTGAGGAACAACCTCATATTGAAGAAGACATACAATCCCAGCAGCGTGAGGACAAAGAAGAATAGGGCTCTATCACACAAGAACCAACAACCTTACATTCCCCTGTTGAAATTGTAGCTGATAATGAGGTAGATAAGAAGATTAAAATTCAGGAGGAAGTTGTCCCACAAGAACCAACATCATCACAATCAGCTACCGAAGTTGCTATAGGAGAACCCCAAAAAGAGGATGTTGTTACACAAGAACCAACATATCCAAAAAAAAATTCAGGAATACCGATAGTTGAAATTGATGTAGAAGAAATTTCAGGAAGGGATGCTGTTACACAAGAACCAACACCCAAAGAAGTAACTTCAGAAGTGCAGAATGTCCAATGTGGCACATCAGGTGATAAGGTGTGGGCCGGAATTTTGCAAAATTTTATTAATTTGGATTATGATACGGAAGAGCATACAAAAGAAGAAGAGATTCTGAAGCTTATAGAAGAACTATCGATACTAAAAATGGAAGTAAGGAAGTGGAGAAGTCAGGTGGAAAGCTACCAATAACGGATGGTTCCCCTTGTTGAACATAGAAACACTATCAGGGGACTGAAGGAAAAATGGGCAGAAGTACTCATGACCCAGAAACTTCACGAGGAAGAACTACAGAAGGAGCTCAGGGAGCTGAAAATGTTCAAGTCTATACAGGTAGAAAAAGACCATATGTATGCTCTTTCTCAGAAATTATTGGGCTCCAGGGTACTCTCCTCCTCTTACCCTGTCTTTTTATTCGAACAATTTATTTGGTTTAAGTTAAGGGCTATGAAATAAGGGAGATCATATGAAATAGCAACCTCGAAAAAATTCTTGGAAACATTTATGAGAAGTAATTTTGAGGCCCAAAATTTGCTATGTGAGATGTATTTGCATGAGATGGCTTGTCCTTTGGACAGCCATTCGAATACTGTTCCTTTTTCAGGTGATGTTTAGCTGAGGGATTTTTCTTCTTTTGTGAGGAATCATGTTCAGTGGGAAATGTCTTTCAAAATATTTTCTCACAATGAAGGCCACTCTAATCTTTGGATCCGAAGTGAGCCTCAAAATCCTCGTCTTCTCCTTGCTCGACGCGAGAGTCTACTCTTAGGCCCCATCCAAACTCAGCATATAATGGAACTGCAGGAAGGGGTTATTTCTACTTATACCATCCATATTTTCATACATCAACAAAAAAATTTGGAAATTAGTAAGCACAGATGGTAGGTTGCCTCTCCAACCCTCAGAAATAGGGACCCCTACTATTATAGAAATTTTGAACAAGCACTTTCCAGGATTGAGGGTTATGTTGGATGTATAAAGGAATGTGGGGTTAATTGGCTGGGACTGAAATTTAAATTTCCTCTCATCTGGTAGGAAGAAAAAATATACAAGGAGGATTTCTCATTGACCATGGCAGAAGAGCAGAAATGTTGGAGATATTGGGTTGTCCATAAGGGGTTTATAGAAAAGGAAGGAACGTCTGAATCCCACTACAACTTTTCTTCTCTCCATGAACAAAGCATAGTGCAAGATTCAGATTCAAAATAATGGAGTTTGTTGCATGAGGACATGCAACATGATAGTTGGAGGGAGATGTAGGGCCCAAAAATGGCCCCTTTTTGACCATCCTTATCCACCTCTTTTCGACTCATCCTACCCTATTCTGCATGCTAAACAGACATTTTTCCATCACTCTGCACCTCAAGTCACAAAGTTATGATTAATCATTGTCTTATTTTATTAATGCTTAGGATTGTGCTAACCAAAGATTTATATCTAAAGATATGCTAACATATGATGGTTTATAATTATATTTCAAGATATAGAGAATGAAGGTGTAGCGGGCTGAAACATGCTAAGGGAAGGATGGACATTTGTTGCTAAAGTTGATCGCCATCCATCCCATCGTTTCCCAAAGAACGCATCCCCAGTGTATCAGTCCATGTGAGTTGTACAAGGGTAGGTGCAACATATTGCATCAGATTTGGAGGCCTAGGTGTGCCACTGCTCAAAAGTAGTTGTGATCTATGGGATACATGCTCAATCAATTAGGATGATTATTTCTAGGTCAATTAATAGCTTCCCTATATTTTCTACTCTCATCCTACCACGGCTGAAACAGTTATTGTAATTGAGGCAGCCTGAAGATCATAGATCGTCATGGTTTCCCAATAATAGGGAGAGGACATTATGATTGAAATTGTATAAATATGGGAAGCTATTCTGAGCTAGGGGTTGAACCGTAAACCAAATTATTGTATTAGCTGTGACTGAGGTTGCATGATTTATCTTCCATTTTTAATAAAATGAGTTACATCAGATATTAGTGTTTTAACATGCGTTCCTTCCAACATCTCTGTGTGAAGGATGAGCACGCCTTCTCATAGGGATTGCTGAGTTAAATTACAAAATTATAATTATTCTATCATGTGATGTTGTGATAATTTCATTTTCTCGTAGTTCTCATAGTAAGTTGCAACAGTTGTTTATTTACAATGTGTTATTAATTGCATCTCTTGAAAAGTTGCAATTGTATGGTGTGACAGTTGGCTGTATAGATAATTGGTCATTGTGAAATTGTGCGGTAGCTGTAATAGCCTTGTTCATACCTATCTCTTTCAATTGTTGTTTCTATATATTCTCGTATTTTGTCCCTTTGTTTTCGTAATTGCAGAATTTCTTTCTTGTACTTTGAATTTCTAGAATAACTGAATTCAATTCATGCTTCTAAACTTCTAGAATAATTAGATCAATATAGTTGGGTGAATCATTATATGGGTGGATCACAAGTGTAATTTCTCATGGATGCATGACTTAGAAGTAAAAACACATCTACATGAATTACAAGAAAAACCATGTAAGGTTTCATGAATTATAAGAGATCCATGAGTATATAGATGAGTGGCTATGTTATTTTCATTAAAGTAGAAACCAAAAGGCGATACAGCCCTAATATACACCTGCAAATTGAAAACCAAATAGGATTTCATTAACTACAAATTTCATGCTATAACTAGGGTTCACAAGTTATTTGGTAGAACTAGGGTTTTATGGCCTCTTTAGGTTTAGATCATTACATTGGTTAGTATATCATTTCACCAAAAACCAAAATTCGATATACCTAGGCTATGAAAATACATGAACTACTTGTATTGGGATAAATATGAATTACTTACTACTTCATATGTTTGCAAATGAAAATACCAATCTGTGAAATTAGCCACAAAACTCAATATTTAAAGCGGGAAAAATTAACATACTTTTATGAACAATTTAATCCCAATGTCAATTGAAATCATCACTATAGAGTTCATATTTATATGTGTTTTGTAGCAATTTTCAAGGACCAATGTATGATATTCGATAGACTTATGATTTACCCTCTATGTCCAATCAATGCACCTTGGTAATAAGAAATAAGCATTTTAACAAAATTCAGATATTATTTAAAAGCCACGAGTAAATAAATGATTTAACCTTAGCATTTGTAGTTTGAGGTAAATAAGGTAGGGTAAGGCTCTAGGGTAGTCTAGGATGGTTTAGGAAATGAGATGAGAGGGTAATGATGAGGTTTAGGTGACTGATTTATGACTTCTTATTTTCAACCAACAAGAATTTAGGTAGTGTATGGTTAGGGTAGTTTAAGGTATATATTATAATTGTAAAGACGATAGCTAGGATTCTTTTCAAAAAAGTCTAGGAAGCGAATAAAAAATACTATATGTATAGTGTAAAGTTAAAATATTGCATCATCAATGATTGTAGTTTGTTGATAGAGGGTGGTCTTTTCAGATTTCTTGTTGATCAAGTGGCACTTCTACATTCCATGGAATTTCTTAGGTAGAGGGAATTTACCTTTAGGATACTCTTTCTTGAAAATTATCTTAGAAAGAGAAACTTTCCCTAGTCCATGTGGAAGTTGAGAGATTGTCCTCCCACACAAAAATTCGGGGAGTGGCTTCCATGATATTGTAAAAGGAAATGTACAAGGACAAGAGATCCACAAAACTCAACTCTTCGATGAGCTCTTTGTATCACATTTTGTTTTTATATAATTGTGTCACTATGTTTAATTTTGTGTGAGTTTAATTGTCAATATTTTTCATCTTACTTGTGTCAGGTAGTAAGAGGTGGAAGAGGCATCACATCCTTTACAAATTTGCATATGGTGGAAGAAGGACCACATTGTAGTACCCCATATTTTTGACTTGACATTTATGGGAATAAGTCCCATTCCATGTGATGTTGTTTTGATGTTATATTTTGTATATTGGGAGTAAGACCCCACTCNTTTTATATATATATATATATATATATATATAGATATATATATATATATATATATGATTTCATGTGTTGGGCATGGACCCTAAAGCACATAATTGATGAGATCCTTCTGTTGAGAGAAGGGCTATGGAGTGCATGAGCATTTGATGTTTTAGTTGAGCAAGAAGCTCCAGACCACATCAGTTATGAAACCTTTGTGTTGAACATGAAGCTATGGATCACATGAAAAGATAAGAATTGGATGTGTTGAGCATAATCCCTAGAGCATTCCAAGTTGACGTTTGGAATAAGCTCTAGAACATTGGAGCCTTGGTTGTTGTATCCCTAGGTGTATCCTACAAATACATCCTAGCATTAGTGTTAAGAAAAGATCTTTGGAATTGCATTAAGTTGTAACTCCCTATTTCTTAGCATGGAGTATGGGCTCTTAATAAATGCTAGGAGTTATGAAAAAATTAATTAGTTGAGTGAAAACGACTCTGATAAAATTTTTATCTCATCTTACTAATTTTTAAGAGATTAAATGGAATTTTGAATTCTTCTATCTGGTTAAGTACTGAAGAACTACCATGTTATATGAGGTAATCCAACATGTAAGGAGGTTTAGAGGATCCTAGCCTAGTCAACCTAACCCCTACTTGAAGGCCTTAATGAAGAAGTGACTATGAGCTAAAAATAAAAGTATCAATTGATTTGGGATCATGCTACATGATACCAAAAGTTAAAAATTTAAATACAAATAATAATGAAATCATTTGTGTATTATTATTTATTACTAATATTAACTAAATATTTAAATATCTAAAAGAGTCAAATAGGAACTAGTGAAAGATTTCCTAAGATAAAATACAAAATATAAATTTCAAATAAATTAAATAAAATATTATTCCAAGAAAACAATTTGTTCTTCATTTAACTTCCCTTTTACCTAAAGGTTGTCTATAAATACCCATGCCAAAGAGAGGATTGGGGATCTTTTGATTTGTCATCTATGCTACTTGATTATTATTATCAACAGAGTTCTTGGAGAGCATTTTTCCCAGGAAGAAAATCCAACTGGTACAAAGCCTGTTATCCCAGATAAATAAGCCTTACCTTAGGAGCTCTAAGCTACTTGCATGTTGGAACCAGCTCGAGGGAATCCATATTGAAGCCAGGAAGGATTCTAAGCCATGTTTGGGTGGAACATGGTAGTTATCAAGTTATTCGTTTAACTGAACAAATGTCAGAACTGTCTATGTATTTTTAAATATTGTGTTCTTGAGTGTGCAGGGTTTTTTCAGCCATTAAAATAGCTTCAAACTGCAAATATGAGGTTTCTTTATCTTCCTTACAGCTCATACAGTTTTCATATTAAATGAAGGGCTTAAAATATGGAACAAAAATATAAATATTACATGCCTATTGTAGCTATGTTATTTTGTTTACATAGCCTTAAACATAAGCTATCTTTATTTAGTTTACATGTTTATACAAACACCAGATATAACTATTATGCTACATGAGTGTTTTGTTTGCTCAACCATGCTTGCATAGGTAGGAAAATATATATTTTATTTATTACTATTGATTTTAGAATCTCACATACAATTTTATTAGTTTTCAAAACCATAGAAAAAATATGGTCTCTATTATTTCCACACTACTCTTCTATTATTCAAGTTTTAAATTAAGTTTTCTCTGTAATTGTGTAAATTTCTAACAGAGTTTATCTTAGGTTTAAAAATCTAGATTTGTTAAGGTAACTAGATTTATGTTTAATGGTGAAAACTTAAATTCAAAATTAAAACAGAGTTTTCATATAGATAAATAAAATTATAAAACCCACAGACATGAGGTCAAATATCTCGGTTAACTAGATTTATGTTTAATGGCCAAAACTTAAATGCAAAATTAAAGCAGAGTTTACATACAGATAAACAAAATTATAAAACCCACAAACAAGAGGTCAAATATCTGGGTTGAATAACTCCAAACTAGGATTAGATCATTTTAAAAATAACCAATAAACTATAAACCAAAAGGAATGGATTAAATACACAGAATCAAAACTATTTCTATTAAAATCAAACTCTATTCCACTGCTCGAAGATTCCATATCGCCAGCACACTTATTATCATTTCCCATATCAAATCCAATAAAAACAGCTATAGCATAAACATTGTTCATAGACTTAAACATAAACTAAATACTAATTTAATGATAAAACATAAGGATTATAAGTCTTTAGAAACCCTATACTTTTTCCATCACAAAATCCTCGACATAAAATCCCAGCCATCAAAATCTGATAATGTTTGGCCAAGGGTGAAAATTTACAATACAAAAATATCAACTCACTATCTATATAAATCAACACATTTGCTAAACAATGTTGCACCTAGGATCAAATCCTGTGGAATTCCAACCAAAATATTATCATCATCACCCATCAAACAGCGAGGATCAAATAATTTAGGCGTTGTGTCCAAAACATGAATATCATAAACGTTAAAACCAAATTCTAATCCATTTAAAAACCCAAGATCTAATCCTATAGGAATCGTTTCCAAGGAAACATGTAACGCTACATTAAACACCATTCCAAGTGTTAGGACAACCTAGGATCTAATCTTTTAGGTTTATAACATTAAAAAAAAAACTAATTTGATTACATGCCCAGTATCGAGTCCTATGGGTACCGAAAATAAACAAAAACGTATAAGATTGCAACATACACAGTGAGGGGTTTTTTCCCTACATGATGCCCACTAAGTTTCCCTTTTAATCATCCAAAATCACATAACAAAGCCACACTCTACCCATTCATTCCAACTTCATATATTTTAAACTAGCAAAATCAAAGGCTGCATATCCATCTAAAGGTGGAGCTTAAACCTTCTAATTTCATGGATATAAAGAGAAACCCAAGCCTTAAAAAATTAATTAAACTCTACTATCAATGCATACATAGTTACTACCATAATAATAATAGAAACCACATCTACATACAATATGTCCACATAAGGGCCAATCCAAGCTCATGGTTGTATTAATAAACCCTTTCCATGATAATAATCCATACGTTCGACAAATATAACATTTAAAAAGTAAAATACACACAAGCAATATTCACATAGTGCCATTTCTAGCAGTGGAATTGTCATGCCATATCATTCGCATTGTTTAAGCCAAAACATGGAGCTCTTCCATTAAAATGTTGAGCCCATACATTTGAACTGCAAAGAAAAATCACTCACAAAGATATCTTTGTCTAGAGAGACACAACTCACCAAAATGTCCTTACATTTGAAACTTCAAGGAACAATTTAAATATAGTCACATCCCTTGGATGCCTAAACCATAAAAAGGATGGAAATCAACTATCAAACCATTAACTAACTTTACACAGAGATAAACATTGCCAAACTAGAGTGCAATACTTTGTCACACAAACGCAGAGAGGTAAGGGCCTATACTTTTCAAAGGGATTACCCTCTTAAAGGATTGCATAGACCATCCAAAGAGAGACTATCAAGCCACGTTTCAAATCACCTCTGTCACATGCAATACCAAACACACAAAGCTATGAGGATTATGCCAAACCTCAATAGAAGCAAACAAATGATACAGTGTTGCAAACCCATTTTAAGAGAATACATGTCAGTGAAAGAGGAGACTTTTTCTCCATGTAGCATAAACATCAGAGAGCCCAAAACCACAAATACCACCAGAAGAAGATCCAAATGAATCAAACAAATGAGCAAACCAGCGTATGAAGCTTGTTTCCCATGCTTTCCAAGGAACCTTAAAAGCATGACCCTATCCTCCACCATCCATGAAATCCATACCCATAGTTCCATACTCAAGTTCATTAAAATTTCATATAGTCCACCACCCTAGCACAAAAACCCTAGATAAACCCTCCATTGCAATGTTAAGCCATAGTTTTATGGCATATGATTTTCCATATAACTTCTCACATATCCCATAGATTTTCCAATAACTTCTCACAAATCTTTCCGTGACATATAAATCAATCCTCAAACCGTAAGATTTATAGCTTAAAAATTACATGTTATAAACTAATTATCAAATGGACAAGGGTGTATAACCTTAAGAATACCAATAATGACAATTGTAATCATTTAAACCCCAAACTTTCAACTTTATATAAATTTAGAACGTAGGCACTAGTAGGTGAGGACTTTAGTCCTCTTATCGCCAGTTATAAATATTATAGTGTAGCATAGTTATCATGCTATATAATGTTGTTATTTTCCATTGCCATAGATAGATTCTGCCAATGAAGTAAGTGTTGAGAATCGGAAATTTCATATTTGCATGAACTTTATCTTCTGCTAATCCTCACATTTCATCGTTCCATTAACCTTTTATCATACCACTTCCATACATATATGTGGGTTTCACCTTATTATTTTCACTTTATTCATTTTACTATCATAACTGAATTTATGATTAAAATATTTGAAATTAACATGTTTTTCACTAATATCTCAAGTATGGATGAGCTCTGTAATGTATAAGAATATATGAAGGATTAATTTAAGAAAAGAATTCTCAAATATCTCCTCCACCATTTCAAGGAGATAGTTATTTGAAGAATATTCCAAGGAGAAGATCATGGAGATTTGGTTGGGATATCTTATCTTGGATTTATGAGAGACATGTGGAGAATTTGTGAGAGACATGTGTAGGATTTGAAGGGATCATATCTTGTAATAATAGGAAATTAGTTGAGAATGGCTGAGAGAATGATGGATCAGTCATTATGAGATGGTTATCTCCTTCTCAAAGAAATTCATGTATAAAAGAGAGTGCTCTCTCTTCATTTGTTATCTTAGGAGGTGGTATCTTAGATTTTAGGTAGATAGTAGATTGTAGAAGTTAGTCTTTACTTTGTAATATGGAGAAGGGAATTCTTAGCTTTTGTTCATAATATTAGCTTTGATGCTTTCATGATTTGTCATTGATTCTTCTGATGTAAATTAAGATTTATTTATTGTTAATGTGACCTCACATGTGTTATCTTGTTGGTATTCATATGTTTTCTTTATTTTATGCAATTTACTTTCAATCGTGTGTTTCATCTTCCAACAGTATATTAGTAATTGTTTGTTTCAGCTTAAGGGTGGTTAGATTAGATTAGTATTAGTTTCACGGGGGGTTAGATTAGATTAATCTTGCTTCAGTCCTACATATACCTTGCATGTGCTTCGTAAGCCTACGAACCTCAGATTGACCAATTAAATGGTTTGGAAAATACTACAACGAAATTAAATTGACATTAATTTCACCCAACATTTTGGCACTGTTGATGGGGAAGCATGATGGATTGAAATTTAGTTTGATTTTCTGCAAGCATACACTAAAGTGTGATTTTCAATTTCAGCAAGTGTGTTTTTTTTCGCAATTGTGAAGAGTAGTTTTTTTTTTTACAGAGTTTTTTTTTTCGCAAGAATGATTATTTAAATTTTTCATTTAGATTTGGGTGCTGTAAGAAACATTTTTTCAAAATGATTTAACAATGAGTTTGAGCTTGGAATGACTCACTTAGATCCTTGCAAAAGTAGGGATCTCCTCTTTTCTGGAAGAGGAGATCCTGACAACAGTCGAGAGCTTAATTAATCCTCTAGAAACAAATGAAGAATTAGCATACAAAGAATCACACACATCTAATAATGGAAAATCATGCGAGAAGGAGGTTTAAGAGGACAACAATGAGTTGTAGCATGATCTGAGGAGTGAAAACTATGCCTATGAAATCCCTATCAAACGATGGTTTTGAGTGAGTGCAAGGTTAGAACAATTTATTTTTTCTTTTTTTATAGTTAATTCACAGTCACAACAACTACTTTCACACATTCATGTTTATCCTCATCTTCTATTTGCAAAAATAACATTGAACATATTTTTATTGCTATTACGTGAATGTCTACATTGAAGGTTTAACTACACGTAATTATTTTCTAAATCCCAATTAGCATAGAGTTAGTAGGATTTTATTTTCAGTTTTTTTCTATCACCCACAAAAAGTATGCTCTCCTTCGTGCTTCATGTGATCGGGAGGATCAGAAAGTAGGATTTTTTCCAAATTTTTCAGGAATGAAGAAATTTATGTTTGCAACATAACTAATCGATTTCATCTTTATTTTGAAAATCATTTATCTTCAGTTTCTAATTTTTTTTTTGTAAAATAAAACCAGCCTACAAATTCATTTTTAAGCTGAGCAAACAATGAAATTATAATGCTGGAAAGTAGCTGCAACTCCAAGTTGAAACAATGCAAATCCGAGCTAAAACAATAGTTGAAGCAATGTCATGCCTATAACCTTCCCCTCCATTGGAGTCACAACCATTTATGTTTTCCTTCATGCTTCATCCTATAGCTGCATGAATATTAACTTTGTAATAGTGCCTTAGGCAAACCATTTCTAAATTTTTATGTATTTGTGCCCTCCATTCACCTGCAGTTCCTTAAAAAGATCGTTTGATCTAAAGAACATGTTGCAACAACAATGAAACAACATGATAATAAATGTGCATGTTTAAAGGTGCATTGTCTAGATCAGGCCAAGGAAAAAATGTAATAATAAAAGTTGAAACTTCGGTTTGGATTGATTGAATTACATTATTAAAATTGTGCAAAACCTTTCTCATTCCAATTTATGACTACAATAATTTTTTTTTCTCAGTCGATTTAATCTTGGATCTAATAGCAACAATAAGCATGAGTTTTGATTTCCATCGAATGAACCATACTATGAAAACTAAAAAAACCCCAACTCACCAAATCCACAGAGGGATAAACATTAATTCATAAAAGGCTATGATCACGGTATAAATCATAGAATACGGAGAAATATTTTGAATGTGGGAAAGGGAAATTAATTGACTTCACTAATTTTCCATCTTTTGTTTTGATCCAACCTACATTCTTTGTTAATAAACAACTGTGATTGATTCTAAGACACATAATTGTCACAATAACCAATGCTTGCAGTTATTTCGACTACCGATAATAGATATGATTGTTGCAAAATAGATGGCTAAAAACTTAGGTTCAGGGATATGGATCTTAGGACGTTTATGAAACTAATCCTCATGATATCCTAAATATTACAAGGAAACCTCTCTCTCTACATCTATTATTGCAATTCAAAATATCTTTCCATTTATTTCGCGAAACTTCTCTTTTGGACGTAGCTTCTTATCATGAGATGGTAAAGAAAAACCTAGCCAAAATATCCTGGCATGCCAAACAAACCTGACCGTCTCATTAAAACTCATGAACTTTCACCAATAGCTTTCACTTCATCCTTACAACTGGAACGACGAGTCATTAAACTTCACAGATGCTCATGTAATGAAACCATAGTTGAGGTGTTACCTTTAGAATTGTTTTATTTTTCAGAGATAGGTGGTGAGAGCCAAGGCAAAGGTTTGGGTTTGGGTTTGATACCAATAGAATGAAGATGGTAGTGAAAAGAAACCAAGAGGAGTGACACAGACAGTGTGATAAGAAAGTTTCACATGCTCATAATGGCTATCAAACCTAAGGTGTCAAATATTTAAATGATTGGTGTGATCACAATGTATCGACAAGTGATATATGATCATAGAGTACACAAACCTATAAATTGAAAATTTAGAACATCTTTGATACATTTTAACTAGCATATAAATACTCCATTAATCATGTTTATTGATGAACCTATACTCCATTGATCTTGTAGAGAATCCTTTGTAGATGTCAAAATCTCTGAGCTACCTCTGCGATCTCCAAAATTCGAGTACACTAAAGGATTGGATATACTATATTCCATAACGTAGAGGAAACCATCGCAATAAAACCTCCAGCAATAATGTTGTATGAATATAAAGTTGTGTTGTGTGCGACTCATTGGGATGATAAAGTCTGTGTTGCACAAGCTTTTATTTGGACTAACAAGAAATGTGATTCAAGGCCTAATGATAGAAATAATCCACCGAGATGATATTTGATTTTTTACAAAGAAATAAAGACCGAGAATATCTACGGTAAAGCTTTCCAAATATTTACAGAGAGTCTTGAAAGAGAAAAAAGATGATAATTACTTAATCATGCAGTCCAACGCCACCCAAAAACATATCATCCTCAGTTGGTTGTGTTTGATAATTCCACAGATTATCATGGGAGATTACTATATGCATATGGAGCACCTTCATGTGGATGAGGAAATAGCAATGGTCAAAGGCAATGGAGAGTCTAATATGCATCGCAAGGAATAATGGGTGTCATTGAATGCCGAAGAACTATACATGAAGGATGAATCATTCATAGGAAATTTCTACCTCCAGATGAAAATGTAGGAGAGAGCTATTGGAATCGCCACTGTATAAGGAGGCGTCGAATCACCAAAAATATGAGCGGCTCTTTACTCCATATTTACCATCAATTCGATCTCAATTGAACCAAGGGCGTGATCCATACCAACTTTTACAAAATATAATCTATACATTGAGAAGAACCATTGGAGCTAAATGCTAGTGGCAGCGTTGACAACTTATCTTCTACGGTTTTGGGCACACTGACTCCTAAAAATCAGTAGTGTCGTTGTGGTGTCCACCTCAGATGAGAACAAATCGGTACCAGCTAAAAGGAATATATACACAATAATTTCCTTCACATCATACGTCAAATCATACAGAATGGATATCAAATGTAGTGAGAGAATAAGTCCTTAGGGAAAGAATGCTACAACTTCATTAATGTTTCTCATGAATTACTTTGACATTTTTTATATGATGCCATTGTTAAATTGGCTGTAGATTTTCTAAAAGATTGTACATTGGCACAATCCTTTCCAGTGGGAGTACTATAACAAGCGATCAACTGACCGGTACACATGGAGAATAATACAATGAAAGTATCAAGGAGATCACACAAATAGAGATAGCCGAGTAGGTAAACATACCAATGCGGTGGGCTTGTCTTGCCATAATAGTGTCCTCTCTTCGATAGGTTCACAAGAATAATGAAGAAAGTCTCTCTAGTTGAGGATTTGATCTTTTTTGACATCGAAGTTGGTGTAGTAGCACATTAATGATTTAGGGTCAGTAGAGAAGTAGTGCATCTTTTTCTTCTGTCATCATCTAGAAAAATTCTCCCCCCACTCTCTTCATTTCTGCCATGGAAGACTTGGGAATGCCACGATTATTCCCCTGCAAGCATTCAATCATGATCCATATTCGAGTTAAAAAAAGAAAAAAAACAAAGCAACTGTCATAGCCATGAACTGCCCCGTATTTCAACCATATTTATAAATCATTTCAAATTTGATCAATGCATCGTATATAATGATCAATTTGCATCCTTTGACTGATGATACCTGTACATGTGAGGCACATAGCTAAATATATAACTTGAATAATTATTAAGTAGTCGGAAGGAACGATTATGAAGTTGGCGGTAATTGCTCGGTTCATGAAGGAGGGAAAACATCGATCTATCCTGGAACTTAATATGATAACTATGGTTCTTATGCTTGCTCATATGCGATATTAATTAGAGGGCTTCGACAACTTACTAATAATCCAACATTGTACTCCAAATATTAGGGTTGTGTTCTTTCTTTCTCCCACCATTGAGAATATATATCTACATGAGGTAATGCAAAGAACTGCTCTCACTATGAATGAGATGATAGCACCAACCAGTGCAAGCTTCTCCTCATCCAATGGTGCTCTATCACTAGCCATTCCTTGCCTTTTTTTCGACATGAAGTCACTGTGGCGGGAAAGGAAATACCTTCCTTGATAATACTACATTCTACTAAATAAATCAGAAAAGAAAATGTACTTGAATATGAGGCCGATCATGTAAAACACACAAGGTGGTTTATAGGCGAGGAGTTGCAAGAAACAATTAAAAATTTTTGAGACAAGGAACAAGTGAAACACGAGGGAAAGATCTTGAAAGTGAATCGCAAAATTTGATCCACGTGAAAAAGGAACATAGTCACAGCAATTTCTACTCCTAGCCTATGTGAGCATGGGTCTTTTTTCAAATGTTAAAAATATGGTCTCCTCTCGTGGTTGTTGCAGCATAAACTCTTCCTCATATGGGTTGGACTCTTCATCATGTGTTTTCGATCCAGTGAAACAATGGTAGGCTTAGGTGATGCCTTTGAAGTGATCCATTTTAATTGAAATATACATGTGTGTTAAGTGGAATATCTAAAGCTTCACGATAATGTAGGTCTAGTCAAAAAAACTCATACTGTGCACAACTGTCAGGAAAATAAATGATAGCTTAATCTTGTATTACCCAATAAATTATCTTTGTTGGTAATATCTATTTTCTAGATCATGACGCAATTGGTTTTTTTGCATGCTGATGATTATGTTGTGAGAGAAATTGTGATTGCAGAACCAAGTGGACTAGTCTTAACACAACAAAAAGGAGGAAGGAGATCACCAAGAGTTTCTTGTCTGACTACATGCACGATGATAAAAAAATAAAGAGGATAACTCAGAACCGTGGGAAGGAGCACATCGATACTTATGGGGAAGGTATGCATGTATTTTATAATTAACTATAATTTATGCAAAATTTAATGTGTAAATTGTCCACAGGTTTCATGAATCGAAGTGGCTCTACGCCTCTCGCAGTTTCTTTCAATACAAATCACCCATGCAGTGAATTTTATGCTATGAATATTCAATTATATTTGACAATGTACAATTCTGATCATCTGAAAAATGCCAAGAGACACTTAAAATTCAATTAAAAACTCAACTTCACACCTACTACAGTTAGTTTTCGCAGCCGATGGTTATCGCAGCTGGCTATTGTAGCCGTTTGTTGCAGCAGGTTGTTGCAGCTGGATATTGCAGCTGATTGTCCCAGCTGGATGTTGCAGCCGGTTGTTGCAGCCAATTGTCACACCTGGCTGTTACAGCTAGGTCATTGCAGCTATAGTGGTGTCGCAGCTATCAAATTTTTTTCTAAATGTTTTGTTAAGGAGCCGAGACATTAGTGCTGAATGTTGAGGAATGTAGACTAGGTAAATTTAATCTTGAGTGTTTTTGCCATTTTTTATTTTATTGTTGTAAAAATAAAACAAAAACACTAGAAAAATTATATATTCTAAAAATTATTTCTTTTCATTTTATAAAAAGAAATTAAAAAAAAATTACAAAAAAATATAAAAATTTAAATAAATAAAAACAATAAAAACAATCTAAAAATTGCAAATGGACCTCAAAACTTTCTAAAAACATCTTTGGAATAATGTTTTTTTTTCTTTCACACTAAAATTGTTTTCTTCGAATCACTTCAAGCAGCAATCAATGGCGAACCAAGATCGCAATAGAAACACGTATAACACATTTTATTCCTAATATTTTCTTTGCAGCTTATGTACTTCTTTCCGCATGATATGTTTTATTTTACGAACTTCTCACAAGTTTCATGCTAGATGCTAGGTTGCATGAGGACATGCAACCAGTTTAGTTGGGGAGGGGTAACTATTCTCAATACACATTCACTACTAAGTTTCATGCAGGAATTTGTACTAAGTTTTGTTTCAAGTTCAAAGACGATCGCATTTTGCTGCTAATGTGATTTTTCAACAATTACAAAACCTTTGAAAAACATGCTTTGATAGACAGCTTGAAGGAGTCGTTACTCATGATAAACATTACAGAATTTATTGTTACATAAAAACCATTCATAAACACTTTGTGTGATGAATGTTTACCCATATTTCTCCTTCAAGGAACATTAGTCATCCATACGGGAGTCCACTATTTCATTGCCTTATCTATCATGACTCCACACACGCTTATATTTCTAAATTGCATACATCCTTTTCTCTTTTTCAGTTCATTTTCCCCTCTTGTGTTTCATTTCTAGTTTGTCTTCTGAATAAAACCAACTCCCTTTCCATGACTACATGGCCTTGCCATATCCACTGCTTAACTGTGAGAACTTTTCACTTATAGTCCTACCAATCTTTTTGTACCAACTTACGTTGACTGATGTGAGATTCCTTAAGGCCCACCTTTCGACAAGTCTTTCTCCATCAACCTCGGCACCTTCTTTGAGATATAAAGTAGAGTTCATTTTGAGTACCTAGAGGCTTGCATGCGTTAATGACAAGTTCTCTCACTGACAATAACGGGAATTCATCAATGTCCCTTGATTGTCAAATCTTGCAAGTGGTTCGACATCAACACATTTATTTGCACTTCGCAAGATGTACTTGGGTACCTTGGCACTCATTGACATCACTGGTGAGTTGTCTCATATTGGTTAACAACATTTATCAATGGCCAATAATCCAATGATTTGTTTTCATGATCAACATTGACACATTTATTCACATAACTAGAATTGTACCATTGGGTTTTGTAGCGGGTGAATACTATACATTCTTTCTCATGACTCCATCAGCAGTTGCAGAAACATGACTTCAGATCTATGAGTGTACCATAGTTCCACTTTTTTCCTTCCACATTTTCCATTATTTATCAGTAGCAGTTTAGATTCCTCCACTCCACATTACAACAGTTCTAGCAGTTACGGCCGCAGGAACATTTACAGTTACAATTTTCTCCTGCAGCCGTGACATATGCTCCATGATTCAGCAGCAGAATTTTTGATTCCTTCACTTCCCATGATCCAGTAGTTACAGTCGCAGTAGCAGTGACACATTTCACGATCCAGTGGCATCGGCTATAATCCTATTGCATCATTCATCTACTTTTTGGGTAAGTGGGGGTATTTTTTTTTCTAAACTTTAATCATGCAATCTTTACATGCTAGCAATGAATAATTTCGAAAATTCCCTGACCATGCTCTATTTCTTTCACATCCCATGCTAGGTTGTATGAGGACATGTAACTACATTAGATGGAGAGGGGGAACTATATTCAATACATAATCACTACTATCATTCCATTTTTTTCACCACCGCCAACCATTTTTCATCTTATTTACCATCCACCAACATTTATTTTCTCAGAAATCCTTTATTGTACTTTACTTCATACACATTGATATACATATTTGCATGATTCATAAAGATAAAGAAAAGGCTTTCTTATGCACAATGATGCTTTCTATGCACATTAATAGCTTATCCTTTTTAGTGAGTGTATGGTTGATTTATTATGCAGCTAGAAAACAGATGACAAAATGAGTGTTGTTAACATAAGAATCAACATTCTTTATATTCATGGTTGTCACACAAGAACCAACCATAAGGAAATGCCAGTTGTCACTCATGTATTTCACACCCTCGAAACACTCATTGTTAAAAGGACATCATCAATCAAAACCAAGTTCAGATGCTAAAAGTTCTTGAGAAGATCCATACACAGCTGCATGAGGACATACAACATGTTCACTTGGCGAGTATGTTGAGACTTGGAAATGTCATACTTTCATCCACTTTATCTTCCACTATTCCTGATATTTCATTGTTCGATTAACCTTTAATCATACCATTTCCATACATATATGTGGGTTTCACCTTATTCTTTTCAATTTATTCAATTTAGTATTATAAGTGAATTTATGATTAAAATATTAGAAATTAAAATGTTTTTCACTAATATCTCAAGTATAAATGAGCTTTGTAATGTGTAGGAATATGTGAAGGATTAATTCAAGAAAAGTCTTCTCAAATATATCCTCCACCATTTCAAGGAGATAGTTATTTAAAGAATATTCCAAGGAGAAGATCATGGAGATTTGGTTGGCATATCTTATCTTGGATTTATGAGAGACATGTGGAGGATTTGAAGGGATCATATCTTGTAATAATAGGAAAGTAGTTGAGAATGGTTGAGAGAATGATGGATCTGTCATTATGAGATGGTTATCTCATTCTCAAAGAAATTCATGTATAAAAGAGAGTGCTCTCTCTTCATTTGTTATCTTAGGAGGTGGTATCTTAGATCTTAGGTAGATAGTAGATTGTAGAAGTTAGTCTTGACTTTGTAATAGAGAGAAGGGAATTCTTAGCTTTTGTTCATAATATTCGCTTTGATGCTTTCATGATTTGTCATTGTTTCTTGTGATGTAAATTAAGATTACTTTATTGTTAATGTGAGCTCACATGTGTTGTCTTGTTGCTCTTCATATATTGTCTTTCTTTTATACAATTTGCTTCGAGTCGTGTGTTTTAACTTCTAGCATTAGATTAGCAATTGCTTATTTCAGCTTAAGGGGAGTTAGATTAGATTAGTCTTAGTTTCATGGGGTGTTAGATTAGCTTAATCTCGCTTCAGTCGTGCATATATTTTGCATGTGTTTCGTAACCCTACGAACCTCATATTAACAAATTAAATGGTTGGAAAAATAATAAATGAAATTAAAATGACATTAATTTCACCCAACAATAACCTGCACAAAAGTGAAAGTTTGCATGAGTTTTCAATGAACTAAGTAAACCCTGTAAAAGAAGGAGGAACATTTTTACCTATGTGAGTGGTCCCTCAAGGGATAAAAACTGTGCCAGTCCACGCCTTTATAGTTAAAGACAAGTCAGAAATTTTAAAAATAAAACTATAAACGAAGTACAAGACATACAAATAGGATTTAAGATGTAACTGAACCACCAAATGCAATGTATGTTATAGTAAATACTAGCAAAGTAATCCTATAAACAAATCCTACTCTAACATAACCATATCACATAAACAATCATTACATAGGAAAATACATAAAAAAGGAAAGACATCTTGCGACAATTAGATCTAGTAAACAATGACATACACATTTCACAAATGATAAATAGTGTCCATAAAAGGTAACATTTAACTAGCCTACAAATTTATTTTTTTTATTTTCGAATTTTGCTAAGTTGCAAGTGGTATGGGAGCTCGGATTCAACACAAAGAGACCTAATGGGTGTGGAAAGCTTTAGTTGCAGAAAATAAATTATGTATTTGAGATTTTGTTAAACTAACGTAGAATTTCTTGTTATTCAAAATTTTGCATTGCAGGATTCAAGGAACACTTAAGATCATGACCACAGAAGAAGACAACAAGAGACAATGAAAATTGACTACCCCCACATGGGAAGAAGAATTGGTGGTTGAATTAAATTCTGATATACTGAAAAACCATACAAAGTGTGCAAGAAGACTTGTAGAGTTTCACGTATGATAATATAAATGAAGGAAAAGAGAAGCAAGAGATTAATGAAGCTTTAATGCAAAACATGATAGGAGAAATCCTGTACGCAATGCCTACTCATTCAACCAACAAGTTCAAGAAAATGTTTTAGCATAGACACGTGAGCAACCCAAAAGAAGAAGAAAAAGAAGAACACATACCTAAACTTCCAGAAAGATATTATCACATTCTTTCTAGTGATAATTCCCTTTCTCCTTGCATAAAGAAATAGAGGAATGATGACAACCTCCAAGTAGAGTTCGGAAAGATAAGATCCCCAACCTCTGAAGGGGTATGAAGACCTGGGAAAAAGGATAAAGAATGGTTTTTTTATATGAGAAAATACTTCTGAGTACATAACTAGTATAGTGAGATGAAATCGCGTTCAACCATCTATAATTTAAATAGAAAAGCAGCTAGATGGTGGAGAGAACTAAAGCATAACAAGAACTATGAGGTGAAAAAAAATACAATAGGGTAACTTCCTTATAAATTTTCAGGAGAAATACATGTCTTTTGATTCTTCAACAGAAAGGTCAAAGAATTTCATGAGTTAGGAATGGGTAACATGACCATCGATGCTTTCATCGACATATTTTTGGTTAATGAAAGAAAAACTTGGTTTTAAGTTGAACCTCAAACAAATCCAATTATTAATGTTTTGCTTATTGAAAGAAAATGATTAATGTTTTTCTTAATGAAAGCAAAACTTGGTTTTAAGTTAAAACTCAAACAAATCCAAATCTTCTTTCTTTTATGTTGAAAATAAAAAAATCCAAATATTATAACATTTTCAATATTTACTTAGTAAAATGTAGATATACAGTTTGTTCAAATATATTTCAAGGAACATCGTCTAATCTATAGTGTTACCAGCCTTAAGCCAACTTCCAGTCATTAACACACGTCAATCCCAGCCCTCTCTGGAAAGCAGAACCTCAACCGTTATCATCGAACATGAACGTTGAGTTCACGTTATCATCCAACATGAACGTTGAGTTTTGTGATCTCTTGGCCTTCTGCATTTAATTCGTCGCGTCCGTTGAGTTTTGTGGATCTCTTGGCCTTCTACATTTCCTCGCGTCAAATGACATTTGTCATTCTCTTGGCATTCTACATTTCCTTCTACAATGTCGTGGAATTTGCTCGTAAGTCTCGAAGTGTTGTGTGGGAGGCCAATCCT
Organism: Pseudotsuga menziesii; assembly: GCA_001517045.1. Taxonomy (NCBI): domain Eukaryota; kingdom Viridiplantae; phylum Streptophyta; class Pinopsida; order Pinales; family Pinaceae; genus Pseudotsuga; species Pseudotsuga menziesii. The sequence continues at coordinate 27,777 of LPNX010135730.1, read as the reverse complement.
TCAACTTCCACATTGACTGCGATGGATTCTCTTGCAAGCAGCAATAAAGTATTTATGTATATTAATAGTCAAAAGTTTCCCATTTCCTCAATCCATGATAGAAAGTTAGTTAATTTGGATTTTTCTGCTTTGTCTCCCTTTTCTCCCTAAGATCCAGCTACATGACCATTGGCTCCCTACTCAGCCCTTTTGTATTATCCAAAACATTTCGGCAATCACAGGCTCAACTCTTTTCAAATGTTTCTGAAAATGCTCGACATCCTTAAAGGTTGGGTAACAAAAATAGTTGTAGTTTATATTCTCCCTGTTAGCTGCTCTTCTTAACTTATTAGAATTAATTTGCTTCAAACATCATCGACAATTATGCTCTTGTGAAACTTTCATTTCTGTTGGAAATTGACCATTCGTGACAATGTATTTTGTCGTTTCCAGAATGTTTGCAACCCAATATCGACCTAACCACGTGCACTTTAAATTTAACAATCCATGGCAGTTATCATGATCCTCTACCTCAACTGCTCTCTTTGTTGAATCATCTCTGGTATGTGACCGTCCCCTTAATTCTCGAAAACAAACAATACACAAATGAGTTTCTGTGAAGATTGACCATAAACAAAACTTGTTTATAGAAAAATCATGACCTCTTAGTGGAGAGATTCATTAGAGCTGATACAATCCCTTTTTTGAAAAAAATGATCTACAGCTCGCTCCTTGTGCTAGATAAGAATCAAATTGAAGAACATGAGGAACTCAATTTTGAGGCTACGATTCAGAGTAAGCCAGTGTAAAACCTGGAGATCCTGAGGTTGCTGTTAAACTGGGGGAATGCCACTTATGTGACAAATTCCAAACATAAAAGATGGCACTCCCCAAGTTTAACAACAACCTCAGGAATCTCTGGGTCTTGTACTGGCTTACTCTGAATGGTAGCCTCAAAATTGAGTTTCTCCACTTCTTCACGCTGAATCTTATCTAGCTTAGGGAGCCCACTGCAGATCACTTTTATCCGAAAAGGACCTTGTCAGCTCTAATGAATCTCTCTGCTACGACCTCGGTAGTTTTCTGTAAACAGCCTTTGTATATGGTCAATCTTTATAGAAACTGTGTTATTTGTAAGTATGATTTGTGTATTTCTTGTTTTCCAGAATTAAGGGGGAAGTAACAGAGTAGAGATGATTCAACAAAGGGAGCATTTGAGGTAGAGGATCATGGTAACTGTGATGGATTGTTAAAATTAAAGTGCACGTGGTTAGGTCGAGATTGGACTGCAAGCATTCTGGAAGAGGTAAAAGACATTGTTAGGAATGGTCAATTTCCAACGGAAATCACAGATTCACAAGACCATAATTGCCAATTGTGTTTGAAGCTAATTAATTCTGATAAGTTAAGAAGAGCAGTTGACAGGTAGAATAGCAACTGACAACTATTTGTATTACCCAATGGTTAAGCATGACAAGGATGGCGAGACTTATGAGCATTTTAAGGAAGATTTGAGAAGAAGTGAGCCTGTGATTGTCCGAAATGTTTTGGATAATACAAAAGGCCTGAGTTGGGTGCTAATGGTCATGTGGAGGGCTATCCCATAGAAAAGGGAGACCAAGGAGAAAAATCCAAATTAACTAAGTTTCTATCATGGATTGCGGAAATGGAAAACTTTTGAATATCAACATACATAAATTGTTTACTGCTTATGAAGAGGAAGGGCGCAGCTTGCAAGATAACACATCACATTCGATGTGGAAGTTGAAGGATTCTCCTCCCGCAACACTTCGAGGAGCAGCTTCCACGACATTGTAGAAGGAAATGTAGAAGGCCAGGAGATCCACAAAGTCAACTCTTCGAGGAGCTATTCATGTCACGTTTTGTTTGTATATAATTGTGTCACTATGTTTGTTTTTGCGTCAATTTATTTGCCATTGTTTTGCATCTTATTTGCGTCCGACAGTCTGAGGTGGAAGAGGAACCACATCCTTTACAAATTCCAATATGGTGGAAGAGGCACCACATCGTTTCAGAATTCGCATATGTGTGCAATGATCTAGCAGTAACCCAGATTCTCATGGTAATTCGACTCTTTAGAAGCTCGTCCGTGTAATTTTCTTTAGAAGCTCGTTGTAGCTCTGATGGTCATTTGTTATTCTATAAAATTTAAAAGTAGACAGGCTACGTATGGTTTGGCTTTAGTAATTTCCTTGTAATGAAGTGATGGGCGATGAATTCAGAGGCCAAACATGAAGTTTCTTCCAACGTGCAAAGTAAAGAACGGACCAACGAGATGGGATTGGGAATTCAGGTATCCACTTCTGTATGCTCCATACAAATCGTGTTCACAAAATTTCCAGCGGTGTTTACAACTAGATGAAAGTGTGAACAATTTGCTAGTGGCTCTTGCTTGCAAGTGTATAGAGATAGACACAGATAACGGATCTCATCTTCTCTTGCTGCAGCCAATTATGAGTGAACCGACTTTCACTTGTATTTACTTTGCCAAAGCTCGTAGGATGTTTGGCAAAGTTGAATGAATCTAACGAGAGATGTTTGGCAAAGTTGAATGAATCTAACGAGAGAGTTTGTAAGGAGAGAGTTTGTAAACATGTAGATGAATCACAAAGGGGGACAACAATAGCTGTAAATTATGATTAATACGTCAAAGAAAAGGATATGCATGAGTGTAATATATGATGAATACATAAAGGAAAGGGATATACATGGAGACGATATTAAATAAGAACTCTTGAAGGCCATAGTCGTGAAGGAAATCGATCATTCTAAAAATCTTCGTAATTTTCACTAAACAGGTAAAATCAAGGGAGAAGGAAACCTTGTTGATGTTGCAAAACCTGAAAGTTAACTTGAGAAAACAAGTTAAAAGTGGAGAAGGCTGCAACCATATAGAAGTTATAAGTAAAGAAAAAAGAAATCATGTTAGTTATCAATATGAAAACGACAACCATGATCGTCTAATAAGTGAATAAACATACGACACACCAATGTTATGTTAAGAATTGACAAAGATTTGGACAACAAACATGATGCTACAAATGAAAAGGGGAAGCAACAAAGTTATTTCAAATGTTGAATTAGAACTTGATCAATTTGATGAATGACCTAGAATAGTGTTGACTGTTGAAGACAACATGGAAAGAATCTAATCATAAATGGATTTGAAGTCCATAGAAAGGAAAAAAAACCTGAAAAGGTTGACATTTTAAATGAATTTTATGTAGATGAAAAAAAACATGAATTTAAGGGCTGTGTATGAAAAGGAGGTATAGCTTAAGGATGGACTAGTTGATAATGAATTTGAAGCTAATCATAATTAGATTTGTAGTCTACAGAAGAGGAAAAACTCTGAAAGATTTGACATTTTAAATAAATACTATGTAGATCATAGTGGCATAATTCTGCAATATAAATTGTGTGTGATAATATTTGCCTATATTTTTGGTACATTTTATAAAATAAAAACTATTTAAATTTTATTGTTTTATTTTTAAGTTTGTCCTTAATCATTTTAAAATTAGTTTTAGATTTTAAACTCATAATTAGTATTATATATTTTAAAAGTTGTTGAAAGCTTTTAAATTTATGATATATATTTTGTTTTTTTTTTAATTTCTAAATATCAAACATTAGATTAGATTTAAATTATGTTTATTTTGTAATATAAATTTTAGGAACTAGTTATGGAGTAAGCTATCTAGTGAGGCACTGGGAATCTCATGTAATCCATTGATAGCTTACTGAGTTACTTCTCTTTCTTGAAGAACCATCCAATTCTGAACAAGTTCAGTGATAAACCGTGCCAACAGATCAACCTTGAACTCATTTAAGCTAAGTTAGCTATAGCACTTATATGAATTATGGTGATCGTTGGTTTGGAATTCATTTTCATTGTTTGCTGTGTAAAAAGCCACACCTAGCCTCTGAGCATTGACTCGACCTTCATTGTTTGCTGTGTAAAAAGCCACACCCTAGCCTGTGAGCATTGACTCGACGTTCAACGTTCTGCATTGGACAAAAGCACATATATAAATGTATAATGTTTAATAAGGGGTAGGTGATGCTCTGCTTAAGCCTCGCCTCATAGAGGCATAGTGAAACCTTACAGCACCCTTTTGACTCGTCTAAGGTAGTAAGATTGAGGAAACGGTGTGGCTGATAATGAATGTGTTTACACAACACTCAAATAGTGAAAATGAATTCCAAACGAATGATCGCCACAATTCATATAACGGCTATATCTAACTCAGCTTAAATGAGTTCAAGGTTGATTTGCTGCCATGGTTTATCAATTAGCTTAATCCAGTGGGTCTAGGTGTCTCAATGAAGAGAAGGAACACACTGAGCTATCGCTTAGGTATTTGGTGGGGCCGTGGAAATGGTCCGGTGAGTAGGATAAGATTTTAGTTAAGGTAACATTTTTTTAATATATTAATAGAAATTTGTTTTATTGTCATATAATTTGTTTATTTTTCATTTTAATTTTTTAATATTTTTATAATTAAATTTATAAATACATTATTAGATGAATTATTCTTCCTCTTGGAGACTATATATAGAATTTTCAATGTTTTTTTTTAATTTGTTTATTTTTTATTTTAATTCTTTAATATTTTTGTAATTAAATTTATACATACATTCTTACATAAATTATTCTCCCTTTTAGAGACTGTATATAGAATTTTTAATGTTTTCTTTGATTTTTTGTGATAGGAAATAGTGAAAAATGGCCTATGAAGGGTCTTACATGCTTGAATGTTTGATATATATTTAAAAAAAATTCTTTGCAAAATAAGTTTTGTTTTCAAAATCTATAAGCAACCTATTCTTCTATTTTTCGGTACTATATTTTTTTGTTAAGTATTTTTTTCATATCTAATCGTTTTTGAATCTCTATTTGTGTGCTCGACTTATGCTACTATAGTGTAGATGACACAAAACATGAATTTTAGGGCTCTCTATATGAAAGGAGGAATATCCTAAGGATGGATGAGTTGATAATGAATTTGAAGTTTTTGCCATTCATGTAGTAGGGGAAGATGCGAAGAAGTATATCATAGAAGTGGTCAAAGAATAGGACTAGAAGGATATTCTTATATTTTCTAATAATTTGTTCATCTATGAATGTGTAGGTATTGAATATAGTTAGGAAGATATAAGAGAGAATGTTGAAGATGATTCCAAAAACAAACTTAGAAAAAATGATAAAAATAATTGAAAGCAACAAAATTTGGTAAAGAAAATTTAAGCATAGTAAAAGAGATGGGGCAATAATGATTGACTATGAATATGTGAAACATGTCAAGATTCTAAAAATGACAAAAAAATAAATGTCCTCAAAGTCTATAAAAGGTTAAGGCGAACTAAGGGAAACTAACATGACTTATGTTTATGAAAATGAACTCTTCTATGGATCATACAATAATATGTAAGAACGTCTTTAGAAACAATGGAAGAAGTTGAAGAGATTTCCATAGTGTATGTAGAGGAAATAATTGATGAGGGTATATGGAAATATATTTATGCTTTTGAGCAATAAAAATGGGAAGAATAAAAGCTAGTGAAAAAATGGGTGTGATGTGGATCCTTAAGGAGATGAAGTACCATTATTAGCATATGATGTCATAGAAAATAATTAGATTGATTGATTTATGTATAGAAAAAAATAAAGATATAAGATTAGATTTTTATATACTCACATTGTAATAGTAGAAACTAATGAAGATAGAAATTATAGTTCATGGAGTGAATATCATTGTGTATTTATATCATGGTTAATGGACAACAATGAATTTCAAAGTTGAAAAGTGGTTCAAAAAAATATAGAAAATTTTCACCATGAAGAAAAATAAATTGAAGATGAAGATGAAAAATAAAAGAAGGATTGTCTAATACAATGTTTGGTGTTTGAATAAGAAGAAGAATACAAAGTTTGAAGTCCAAATAAGAAAAATAATCCATATTGGTCCTCATTTCAACATTTGTCTTTTAGTGTTAGAAGATTTCTTTTTTGGATGTGAATATCAAGTGATATATAAGTTCACCGCAACATTAGTAGAATATTTTTTTCTTGTTAATTCATAAATCTAGCAGAATATTTTGTCGTTTTAATTCACAAATCTACTGTAAATGTATAAATGTTGTAACTATTATTTTTTTAATTAGCAATGTAGATATTATAACATTTTAGTGAAAGAAATTTACTCGGATTGTTGCTTTTCAATGTACAACTAATTGTGGTACAATTAAATGTGGGTAATTCTCTCCATAAGATTCTTAAAGGAGACTTGGTGTAATGTTTGTTTCAGTGTGTCTAAAATTATAGATTTTGGAGGGATGTTGAAACCTCATAAGGAATGTCATTCCCCTCCCTAAATGTGTATTTTTTCATACTACTATTTCAAATACATTCTTAATTGTGCTTTTGTTCATATTACCATTCTAGGGCCTTCGTGTGGTGGGTTTTTTAGTAAGTTTTGCTTTAATGAATGTTTCTATTAATGAAAGAACTGCAATTTTAAGTTCAAATTCCAAACATTCGGTTTCCTCCTTTCAATTTGATCAGAAACTATATAAATACTATCTAATCACCTTCATTATAGTGATTATATCCCCTCCAAAAATAAAATCCTATAACATTTAAAATAGAATATTTCTTAGTGAAATGGAGATTTGTTCTTTGCTTAAATATAAAACATATTTTTAAGCCTGCCCCACACATTTACAATGATGGTGGAAAATCTGCAGAATCATCAAATAGTTGGGAGATTCATGGTCATATTCCATAGTTTATCATCTTGACTAATGTTTAACAACACACTCTAACTAGAAACAACCATATTAGTAAGATTAATATGTTTGGAATACACTGCGAGGTATATATTTGACACATTGATACTATTTTTTTTTCTAAACAATGTGTCAAAATATATGTCTATAGCCTTATTAGGATCTTATTAATTATTAATATGGTTGTTGCTAGTACCAAGTGATATTTGTTACTAGTATTAGCTAAGAGTTATGCATGCATTAGCTACAAGTTATTTTTGCATAAGCTACCAATTATTTTTAATATTTTTCCTTGGTTTATAATTATTTATTTCAATATAATTAAATATTAATAAAAGATAATTTTATTTATTTAAACAAATATTAATACTTTTAAATATTATACACAACTAAAACATAAATTCCTAAATATAAGATGTACTAACGATGTGCAAGGGACCTTCTATAAAGACAATTGTATTTTTCAATATAAGTGTTGTTAGCACTCAGAATTGCACCCAAGGTTGTGGAGGATGAATCCAAAGGTTATAGTAGAACCACTTTAAGAATGGGAGCTTGTTTCTTCCTTTCTAGAGAGGGATCTCTCATAGCTTTTTAACAGGGCCATATATAAAATGGAAACAAAATTTATATTGAACTGATGGTTGAGATAAGGAAAGCATATAATGGAATATGCACTCACAAAATTCATGAATCACATAACACTTTGCATGTGGATATCTACAAAGAAAAGGTAGCACTCTATTATAGTCAAGTACAGATTTGTGTGGTGATAAAGGAGGAATGAGAACAAAGCATAAACAAAGAGCACCTAAAAGATAAATTATGCATCAACTTTCAAAAGAAAGATTGATGAACACCTGAAATAATAGTCAGAGCATAGTAATATGATCTGAAATATTGCACACTTATTTCAGATATGAAGAACACATAAAAGCTAGTTTACCACGAAAAACATGCACATAGGAAAAGAAATAACATATTGTAAGTACTAAATACACATGAATCGTTGAAGCAACAAACCAACATTCGACTCTACAATTTTTGTTAGAAATTGATGAAAAAATGCATAACATGAAATTATCATGGGTTCCAACCTCACCTTTTTTAGAATAATCATCCCATAGCTACCCATATTTGACATTAATTAATCATTTTTGTCTTATTCCTAGATTCATAGATTCCCTCTCTATGCTAGTTGACTTCCACATGTTCTTAGAAGTCAATACTTGCTAAACTAGGTCATGGAGCGCTTCAGGGTGATTCCATGAAGATGGGTAACACTTTTTGGCCAAATTTGGCAATGAAAACCTGATTTTTTACTCATGTGCTAGATAGAAGCCCTCAAAATGCATATATGCCATGTGAATTTTGACTTGAAATAAAAAAACCAATTGTAGAATATTATGTTGGCTTCATAGTGATATTTTAAAAAAAAATATTTCGATGTCATTTAATGTGTGAATTTTTGCATTTAATGCACTGTGCGACCTTAAAAATTTGAAGAAGCTAATAAGTGGCTCGTGTCCATGTAGAATAATTCAATGTTGCATTAATAATTTAAAAAAATATATATATATGAGCATGATCTACATAAAATGCACTGTGATGTGCATATTTTTTTGTTAATTTTTTTCGCATTATACAATTATTTATTATTTTTCGAAAGTGACTACATTCGATTTCATCATCATTTTAAACACATATTTGTCCACGTAAAGCAATTTTTTCTATTTTTTCAAAAATTGAAAAACCAAAGATACTGTTTTGAAGAGGACACGTCGATATGTGATGTGTGCATTTTTAAGAATTTTTTGGTTGTGTATTTTTAACTCTACGGATTTTTCTTTGAGCTGCTTCGAAGTTGCAGTGTGGTTTTCTAAGTATAAGTTTTAGAACTAATTAAAAAATAAATTTCATATGAATGCCAAAATGCGTGTATGATACCTCAATGGATAGAAGATTCGTTGGTGAATTTATCACTTATCAACTCCGCTCAGTTATGTGCTAGGAATGGCAAGGTGTACACCTCTCGAGGGCACAAAAAAAATTCATTTGTTTGATTGTGGGCTAAGTCTATTTTCTTAATCCCTCGACCGAGGTATGAACCTCGATCGAGGTATTTAAATACCTCGACCGAGGGTTTGTAAAGCCCTCGATTGAGGGTTTAACAAAGCCTCGATTGAGGCTTCGTTAAGACCTCGACCGAGGTATGAGCTCGGTCGAGGTCCTAGTCATGTAAACTCCTTTGGAGCAAAAGCCTGAGAGTGAATTCAAACATTAATGACACTCCAACTACACACCCAACCACCTTTCCCACCTAAATTTTTGATGAAACTCTATATAAACATAATTCATACTACGCTAACTCTATCCTTCAAAATTGCCTAATTTCTTTGAAAAATGTTTGTTTTGTAATGCAAATTTAGCATTGTAAATTGTTTTGCAGGTATCAATTTGGATTGTTGATCAATCAAAATGGGAAGCAACCAACGTCGAACAAGAAGAAATGAAAGAAATCAAAACAAAATTGAAGAGAAAAGAAAGAAAGATAAAGAAAGGAAGAGGAGAAAAAGAACAATCTTGAGAGAAAAGAAATTACAAATGAAGCTATGATGGAGGAAGCAAATCCCATTGATATAGGTATAATTTCAAAGTTATGCAATTTGATTTTCATTTTCATAGTTTACAATTTGATAGATTTCATACTTTACAATTTGATAGTTGATAAATTTCATAGTTTACAATTTCATAAATTTCAATTCCATAGTTTTAGATAATTCACATATATATATTTTCATGAATTTACAATTAGATAAATTTCATATTTAATATAATTCATTTTTATGTACAAAAACAAAAGATAAAAAATGAATTAATATAAAAAACAAGTATATAACCATAAAAAATTCAACAAAATTAAAAGAAAAATTATTGAAATAGAAATTTGGATAAGATAAGAGTTAATAAATAGAGAAAAAAATTAATTATAAATTTTTCTATTTTGAAATAATTCATATTTACAAGTTCATTTATGATCATTTCATTAAAAGTGTGTTGTTTGCACTATGCATATATATACAAAAGAAAAAAACTAGAGATACAAATTCATTTATAATTGTTTTTTTCATTTTTTTGAAATATGTGATATTTGTCTATACATTCATAAGTCACAAAGTTGATTAATTCAATCAAATGAAATCATTTATGATATGATAAGTCATAAAATGATCAAATCAAATTTAGATAAGATACAAGTTCATTCATGATATTTATTTCTTCCTTCAAAATATGTGATATATGATATTTATTTCTTCCTTCAAAATATGTGATATTTGTCTATGCACTCATAAGTCACAAAAACAATCAAATCAATTAGATGAGATGCAAGCTCATCCATCATATTCGTCTATGTAATAATAATTCTAAAAAGATGACATCAACCCCTATTTTATGATATTTGTATTTTAATCTATGATTTTTGTTTATGCATTCATAAGTCACAAAAAAATTAATAGAGAAAAAAACTTAGTATAACTTTTTCTATTTTGAAATAATTCATATTTACAAGTTCATTTATGATCATTTCATTAAAAGTGTGTTGTTTTCACTATGCATATATATGCAAAACAAGAAAAGCTAGAGATACAAATTCATTTATAATTGTTATTTTCATTTTTTTGAAATATGTGATATTTGTCTATACATTCATAAGTGACAAAGTTGATTAATTCAATCAAATGAAATCATTTATGATATCATAAGTCATAAAATGATCAAATCAAATAGATAAGATACAAGCTCATTCATGATATTTATTTCTTCCTTCAAAATATGTGATATTTGTCTATGCACTCATAAGTCACAAAAACAATCAAATCAATTAGATGAGATGCAAGCTCATCCATGATATTCATCATTTCCTTATAAATATGTGATATTTTTCTATGCAATAATAATTCTAAAAAGATGATATCAACCCCTATTTTATGATATTTATATTTTAATCTATGATTTTTGTTTATGCATTCATAAGTCCCAAAAAAATTAAATCAATTAATCGCAATACAAACCTGGCCATGATATTTGTATTTTCCTTAGAAATGTGTGATATTTGTTTATATATTCATAACATTGATGAAAAGAAATCTTAAAATTCAATTTCATAGTGTCAACAAGGA
>LPNX010135730.1:2949-14228 GCA_001517045.1 Pseudotsuga menziesii | reverse complement strand
TATATATTTCTTTCTTTAACTCATTGTACTATTTATTAGATTGATTAACCTCTATTATTTCTACTCTAGGTGAAGCCATTTCTATTGGATTTGTATTCTCCATATTCAACATCGTGGTTTTAGTATTCTATGAAACTTGTATCCACTATGAGTTTCCTTCTTTTGTGAATTTTCTTAACTCTTTATTTGTCTTTTCTTTCTCTTCTTATAATTTGTTGGAAACTAGGACCCATGGGGAGCATAACTCAATACTTGTCAACTTTGTTGTGGAAGATATTGTCTTCAACGGTGTATTCATGTGAAAGACCCCTCCTTGTGGTGTAAAAACCCCTCCTTAGGGTATATAAGCCCCTATTATGTCACATTATTCCCCTCCTATGTCCCAATATTATTTCATGTCAAAGCTTCATGAGAAATAATCCTATAGAACCCCCTTCTATTTCATTATATTTTATGAAAAATCCCTAAGTGTTTCGGGTATAGGTAGGCCTAGGTGCATTGGAAGGTCATTATCCTTGTCAAAGCCCTTATTATTACTATGTTCATTAAGTTAGATCGGCCCAATAGGTGTCCCATGTCTCATATAAGTAGCGCTCACCTTCCATTCATTTCATAACACAAGTCTCGTCACATCTTGCCCTCTTACGCGAAGTTGGAAAAGGAGACATGAAAACTTGGTGAAGGAGAATAATGAGCATTTTGGCTTGTTTTTAAGGGTTTATTCTTTTTGTTCTTGGTTTCTCTTTGTTAAGTGAATTTGAGGAAAGTGGACCCAATGAAGACAAGAAGGCAACAACAAAAGGAGTTCATCTTCTCCAACTTAATGAGGCAAGTTATGTGATTTTCAAAGTTCATTGCTTTATGTACATAGTGTATATCATGTAAATTTCTATTGGAAGAATCATTATTGTATTGTATATGTCATTGAAAATAGTGCATTGGCCATTGTAAAAATCTATTGTAAAAGCATTGTAAAAGGAATTGTAAAAGCATTGAAAAAGGCGTTGTAAAAGAATTGAAAAATCCATTCTAAAAATCATTGTAAGAGGCATTGTAATTAAGAAATTAAAGAGCCATTGTAGAAACAAGTATAAGAGGCATTGTAAAAACATTGAAAATCCATTAAAAATATTGTATGGCTATTGTAAAAGGCATTGAATGATATTGCATCGAGCCATTCTAAAAATCATTGAAAACTATTGTATGGGCCATTAGTAGACATAGATAGTGTGACAATGATAGTGGCAGTGATAATATAGTGCAGTGGTATAGACAATTGTCACAACCCCCTTATAAAAAAAACAAACATCAGTAAACCCATGACTTCCTCAATTGTTGTAGGACTTCTTTTTACCAAGAACAGTTACTTCACATTATATATACTTTAATATTGATCAAGTAAATTGTACCTTATAATTTAAAATTGCAAATTGTGACTGTAACATTGTAAATTGCGATTGTAAACTTTTTTGTAAATGAAATCAAATTTTATATATTCAAATTGTAAATTGTAGAGTTGTAATTTAAAATTTTGTAACATTTTAACATTTTGTAACATTTTAATTGTTAAGTTATGTTAAAATTTGTAAGTGTCGTTCTATTGACAATTTTGCAAGCTTGTAATTATTTTTACAAATGAAATGCAATTTAAAATTGTACTTGCGGTCAATTAAATTAGATTGAATTGTAGATTGTAAATTCTTGTCCTTTATTTTGCAAATGAGATTAATTCTCTAACATTATAATCGTAAGTTATGTTAAATTGTGAGTTTTGTTTCGTACATACAATTTTGCAAACTTGTAATTTTTTTTTACACATGTTTAATCAAATTTAAAATTATAGTTGTAAATGTTTTTTGTAAATTAAATTGGATTTTACATTGTAACTGTAAATTATAGAGTTGTAAATTTTATAACATTTTAATTGTAAATTATGTTAAAAATTGTACGTTGCGTTTGATTGACAATTTTGCAAACTTATAATCTTTTTTCCAAATGAAATGCAATTTAAAATTGTACTTACAGTCAATTAATTTAGATTGAATTGTAGATTGTAAATTCTTGCAAACTTGTAAATTTTTTTTACACATGTTTAATCAAATTTAAAATTGTAATTGTAAATTATGTTAAAAATTGTAAGTTGTGTTCGATTGACAATTTTGCAAACTTGTAATTTTTTTTACAAATGAATCGAAATTTAAAATTGCGAAGGTAATTTGCAACTAACTTATATTACATTGTAAAGTTGTAAATTTGCAACTAACTAATTAACTATAACTTGTAAATTTATTTTAAACTATAACTATAAATTTTTAACTTTAAACTATAATTGCAAATAATTATTTAAACATTTAACAATCCATCATGTTCAAAAAATAGTCCATAGATAACAACATATATATATCGATAATCATATAGTCCAAAATAATAAAGTCCACAAATAACAAAGTCTAAGGGAAACCCCCAGGCTAATCATCCAAAGATAGATCATCACGACCACTATGGTCTACTGCAGTATTCCCCTGGCCTTCCTCATCTGCCTGATGAAGAAAAGAGTCCAGGTCTGACAACTACAGAATTTAAAAGCGTGAACTCTGCAATCAGTTACATCCCACATATTTAAATTACACTTACAAGGTGACAAATTAAATATATATATGAAACATAAATCTATGAACTCACCTCGGTGGAGTTGAGTGTCAGATCTAGGATGCTGTCACCCGCTCGCCTAGATGGGCCTTTACCAGCAATTAGCTGGTGAGTGGCAACCCACTCATGTGTAAACATTAGGGCAGCTCCAACACCCTCTTCTGCAGCTGTATGTATCTCATCTGCAGTTGTATGATTCTATGTTTGTTTCCATGAAATGAAAATTTAGTTATATTAATTAATTACAATTTGAACTTGAGAATTACAATTTGACCATGTAAATTATAATGTGATGATAAATGTGCAAACAATTCGAACATAAATAACTTACCTCGTCGACTGGTGTGTTGTGAGTAAGAGATGGGCGAGACTATGTACAATCCTGTGCGGGACCCTTTCCTTTATCCTGTACAATCTGAACAAGATAAATGAAGAAAGTTAGAACAAACCATTTAGTATTACACGTACAACAATTGAATTATTATGAAATTCAAATTAAGGATGAATGTTAACACATACCTCATCCACGTTCCCTGTTGGAATGTGGGCAGGACCTCCAACAGATGCGTCGCTGGCAAAAAGGACCTCCATGAAAGTGGGCTCCTGCATGGAGATATAACACAAAGCAACGTATTAGTTCAAAATACGATTCATTTGAGGATACATTACAATCAATACAATCAAATGACGACATACAATTTGATATTAAAACATTCAAATGAATACGTAATTGTATAAAGATATACATGTCCCGTCGGTCGAGGCTTGCATCTCCGCTGCAGTCGAAAATATGCATCACAGGCTGTGATAGCATACTCCGCTAGTGTCTGGGGATCGAGAAGGAAAATAACATCATCGTCCACCCACTGTAGCTTAGGATCTGTAGGTGCGGTGGGTGGTCTAGCTCTCTCTGCCTAGACAGCCATCAGGGCACCATGAATTGCCATGCGTGTGGCATGTGCCAGTGAACTCTACTCCTCAGTCGCCAACTGGGACTGATCACCGATGTCCTTTGTCCTAAGCATGGTCCTGCTAGGGATGCCTACCAAACGCTCTGGCTCCTGCTGAGCTGCAGGGTCTCTCCTAGCCCCGGGACGCGTCGCACTACGTCCCCCACCAGCACCATAGAAGTTCAAGGGTGTGCTAGTGCAATCTGGGTGCATATCCAGGACAAAATATACATATATATATTTTTCAAAGTACATTGGGAGCTGGTGATGGTGGGGAAACATGCCCCATGCTCCAATGAATCTGTCATAAACAAAAGGCGCTGCAGCTTCTAGATTAAACTCCCTGAGTCTAAGTAGTTGACCAGCAGCGCGGCCAGGAGGGATATCAAAGAGTCTTCCCTTCACATCAGCGTCTCTATTGGCATCTCTCACTCCAGGCCATTTATCAGGCCCCATCACCTTATCCCTTCTACTCTGGCATGCACCCAAAGGGAACCCAATGGTCCGATGGCTTCGTAGATCTTCAGTAGATCATTTACTGCTTCTAACATGATCCACATCAAAGCAGATGTGGGAGAGCTGGGTGCAACGAAATGGATGCTAGACTGCAAGCGGTCACGTTGTGCCTCAATGTCCTGCAATGTGATGCGGGCGACCTCATCATCCCAGGTTGCTGCCTGGGGAGGGTCAATGCCCTGGTCAGCATTTATGTGACCTAAAAATTGGATGAAAACATAAATGTCAGTCAAAATACATATATTAACTGTAGCTGAATTTGAAATCAATAAAAATTAAAGGTACTGACAATTGAAAAAAAAGTGCATTTAATATACCTTTGGGGGGAGCCTCCCCACCAATAGTAGCAGTAGCGTCATCATCGATATATCCCAATAAAACGCTGCCAGAGTGGCTTCCACTGGGATCCCCAACAGGGGCGTGTGGCGTCGCAGGATGCCTAGGCGAAGCACCTACAGTGAAAATATAAATGTATACAAGTTAATGATTAAATATACACATGTGAAAGAATTTAATTTTATGTAACTGACAACAAAGAGTACATCATGCACAGTGGTATACTTACCAGTCCTCCGATGACTCCCACTGCTAGGGTTCACCGCAGATCCACCAGAACTATGCCGGCGACGGAGCGAAGAGCCCCGTTGTGCAGACGCATCTGCATGAAATAAGACATATATAAATCAGACATATATGGTGATAAAATGTTATTATTTTAAAAAATTTCAATCTAAATATACGCATTTAAAAATAAATAATTCATTAATTACAAAATTCATCATTGCAAAATAACTGTAATCACTTGGAAACATTATATAAGATAATTTTTTCACATGCATACCTACTTGGAAAAAACATCAAAATGTTGTACAACTAAAATATGACATGTCAATTGGATGACACAAAATTGGTAGTTAAGGGGTTATGGGGTTTATATTTTAGGCATTTATGAGATATGGATGAATCACTTATAGGGATTAGTTTTCAAATAGTTTTTAATGAAGGGGTTAGGGTCTTTAGGTCTTTCTTTAGGTGTTAATGGTTTTAAAATCATATACTTAGGGATTACCTGGTAGGTGCTTTAATAGGGTTAAGGGATTTAAGGGTAAGGGGTTAGTTGATTCTAGGGGATTATGGATTAGGGGTATTATAGATGAACATATTGTTCATGCATAATTGACATGTTTGAATGGGGTATTAATTAGAGTTTTTTGTCATTATTGAATTGGTTATCATGGTTGACCCCGATGGTACGATTGATTGGAGTGCATGGTTGATCTAGTTACCATGGGTGACGAAGGGTATAATTGTTGACTTGTTTAACTTTGGCTGGTCATGGTTGTTTATGGTTAATAACAATTGATAGTGTTTGACTATAATTGACCATTTTAACTATACTTGATAAATAGATTACCATGGTTGACTAGAGTTGACTTTGGTATACTATGTTTAAACATGACTATGTTGCGTTGTGACATTCATCTTAGTTGCCTTTGGTTGATTATGGTTGACCTTGGTTGACCATGATTTTTTATGGTTGACTGTGTGGTTGACCATGGTAGACCATCAAGCTTAATGACAAGGACAACACTCCCTTCCATCGTTTCAGTAAAATTTGTAAAATAACTTCCACATTCTCATACTGGCGTATACCTTCCTTGGGAGTAGATTCATCACAATTAGACCGCCAATTTCTATAAATAGCCTAGACCAAGCCTTTCTAGGAAACGTTTTAAGAAGCCCTGCCATAACTTTCTCCCCTTTCGTCAAGTGAAAAAATACATTGAGAAACTCGATGGTGGTATTTCTATGTACTTTAAATTCCCTAGAAGACCTCCAAATTCCAGTTTTTTTCCCACCTCGTTAAATCATCATCACATTTAACCTTAACTTGGGACAAGTTCTTTTACTTTGTGGACTTGCATTTAACCAATTTTGCGCCCCCTCTTAGCCTTCTTAGACTGGTTTCTTGCTTGTTTATCATTACTTTCTTGTGCCTTGTTATCCTCATGTAGAATCATCTCATTCTCCATCATAACATTATCATCTTGTTTGATCCTCTTTTTGGTTATGTTGTTGAACTCATTGACAGACATTGTAGTAACCTCGACATACTGAAATATACTCATGCAGACTTGGCATTGGAATTGATGCCTCTCCTCGGATCGTTGACACTCTTGCACAACTTTGGAAGATGAACACATAGTCCAAAAGGTGCAATTCACATGTTCAGACTTCACGGTCTAAACAATTGTCAAACATGGCCAACCATAATCAAACATATTCAACCATAGTCAAGCATGGGAAACCATAGTCAAACATAGTCAACCATGGATAATCATATTTGAACATGCTCAACTATGTTCAACTACAGTTAATCATGGAAACTGATATAAACAATGTTGCATTATGGAAGTTAACGCCTCAATGTGACAATTTAGGTCACGTTGTGACAATGTATGTCACATTCTAACAATTAATGTCGCATTATCACAATTTATGTTCCATTGTGACAATTTATTTCACATAGTGACAATGTATGTCACATTGTAACAATTAATGTCACATGTCAATTATCATTTCATTGTGACAATTAATGTCTCATTGAGAGAATGTCCAACATCACATTGCGACAACTAACATAACATTGTTACAATTAAGGTCACATTGTGACAACTAATGTCACATTGTCTCAACTAATGTCACTTTTAACAACCAAACTTGCATTGTGATAGTTAATGTTGTGTTGTCACAACCATTATTGTATTGTGAAAATTAACATAGCATTGTGGGAATTAATGTCACATTATGATGGTTAGCATCCTTAACATCCTTATGTGATAATTAACATCGCGTTGTGACAATTCACTCCACATTATGACAGTTGATGTCACATAGTGACAATTAACATTGCATTGTGTCAATTATGGGAAACTATGGGAAACCATGGTCAACTATGGGAAACTATGATCAACCATGGTCAAACATGGTTTTCCATGTTCAACTATGGTGCAACATAGTCAACTATGACAAAACATGGTTAAACACCATTAGCCATGGTCAACCATGTCTAATGATGGTCAACTATGCTCATCCATGGTTAACAATGGTAGCCCATAATCAATTATGACTAAAATTTATTTTGCATGGTTAGATGTGGGAAAACATGTTTGACTATGGTTAAATATTTCAATGTTTGACCATATGTGGCCATGGTTGACTATTGTAAAAAACGGTCAACTATGGTGAAATATAGGCATAACTGGTTGACCACTGTTAATCTATATTAGCCTTAGTAAAAAATAACTATTGTAAACCAAAGTCAATGGTTACCATGTTCAATTATGGTTAAACATAGTCATACATGGTCAGCCATTGTTAAACATGGTAAAGCATGGTCAACCATGGCAATGTTCAACCATGTCAATGTTTGAACATGGTTGACCATGTTTCACCTTGGCCAAATATGCTTAAAATAAGTTCACTTATGGTCAACCATAGGCATACATGGTTGACCATTGCCAATGATCAACTATAATCAAACATTACTTGTCATGGTCAACGATGGTGAAGCATGTTTGACTATATGAATGATGCTTGAAATGGTTTGTCATTGTAAACTATGGTCAAACATGATTTTACATAGCAAATTATGGTCAAACATAGTCATACATTGTCAACCATGGTCATATGTGGTCAACTATGGTCAAACATGGGAAAACATCATTGGTTTTGGTTAACCATGGTTTTAATTATATAATATATGTATATATATATTAATCTTTAACTAATATTTAATACGGATACAAATTATTATATATATATATTGATATATATAATATATATATATATATATATTGATTGATATTGATAGGTTTAGGTTGGGTTTAGGTTGGGAGGGTTAGGTAGGGGTTTAGGGATTATTAATAGGGATTTAGTTAGGTATTAATAGGGTTTAGGTATGAATTTAGATAGGGGTTTAAATACGGGGTTTGGTAGGGTTTAGTTAGGGGGTTTTAAGTAGGGGTTTGGTAGGGGTTTGAGTTAGTATTAATATGGATTTAGTAAGGTATTAATAGGGTTTAGATATGAATTTAGGTAGGGGTGAGTAGGGTTAGTAAGGGTTAGTAGGGGGTAAGGTAGTAATATTGAGGGGGGGTTAAGTAGGGTTAGTGAGGTCAGATTAAATGGTAGGTTTAATTTATGTTTTGAAAAAAGGGGGTGGGGTATGGGGATTTTTTATTAATATTATAACTTATTAACCAATTTCAAATAAATTTTTATAAAAAAATTATTATTTGTCTCGGGCCTACAGTTGATTAATTGTCTCTATGGTTCATATACACTAGTAGAAAATGAGAAATTAATGACTAAAAAAATGACTAAAATCAGGCTATAAACGACTATTTTTGAATCGGTGACTAATAGTAGTAAATTACCACTATCTTATAGCTAGTCGTATTTCACTAGTCATTAATAGCTTGACTTAGTAGTCATTGATTTAGTCATTGATTTAATCATTGATAGACAATGCTTTAGTCATTGATAGCCAATGATTTAGTCATTGTTTTAGTCATTGATAGTCATTGATTTAGTCATTGATTTAGTCATAGATTTAGTCATTGATTTAGTCACTGAGTTAATCATTGATTTAGTCGCTAATTTAGTCATTGATTGCAACCATTAATGACCAAATATATGACTAAATAAAATACTAAATGTTAACATATTAATGACTAATCTAAATACGACTAAGATAGGAGAAATTAGCTACTAATAGTCGTATATATGTGAATTTAGTCGTTTTTGTAGTCACAAATTTATGATAGGGCATGGAGGAATCGAACCACCAACCTCCTGCCTATAATTAGGCAGGCGCTCTACCATTGAGCTAGCACCCTTTAAGAAGTTGTTATTGCTTGACAATGATGATATTCAAACAAATTTATAATAGATATCAATCTACAAACTACATAATTATTACTATTACAACTTACCAGCAACTAGTATTTATGAAAGTAGTCATTTACGCAGTGGAGAATTGTAAATAAGAAGGAGCTACGTTGGATGATTTCGCAAATATCGACGTTTCGATCCCTACTATGAGAAGGGTAAGGAAGTTGTTGTGTCCCCATTACACCAATCACAGCAGGCACGCCTCGCTCCAAAGAAAACTGCACTTAGGCTTCATGTGAATCCCTTGGTGCAAATGACATGGTCAAAACATTTCTCTTCAAAAATTAAGCACCCTAGCTTGCCACCTAAGCATGCCATAAGGATTTCAGATAAGGGCATATACTCAAACTCCATAAATCATTGCAAAAACAAAATACAAAACTTATCACCAAACTTTGCCACCCGTGCATATATATAGTTGTCATTAATAATCTTAACTAGCTCAGGGAGGTATTTCACAATTAATATTCACCAATATCCTTTGTAAACTTGCTAGAGAAGCCAAGTTTGTTCACCTGCTATCTTGTTTCTCAAAGTCCATTTGTTTTAGCTCGAAACTTGAGGTAGACTTGATTTATGTTCATAACTCACCTATTGACATAATTATGTCTACAAGATTTAATATTTGTATTTTCGTTTTTTATTGTAGGATATTTATTATTTAAAATGTCAAAAGCACAAGGAATAATGTCAAAAGCACAAGGAATAGGGAAGCTACCTTATAATGGGAAGTTGAAGAAAATCCCAACCCTTGAAAAGATGCAGATCCAATGTTGCTCACGGATACAAATCATTTCATTGGATTCGAAGATGACCTTGAGTGCCCAAATACATGTATAGAATGTTCGTCAATGAAGACTTCCATAAGGACCATGATGACTTACAGGTTTTTTGAAATATCAGAAAGCACATCCTTTACTTGATTGCCGACAAACCAATAATATTACCATATAACGATGTTGTCAAATCGATATTCAAACACATTAATCTTGGAATGAGATCAGTCATCAAGAATAACTACAAGCTTATTAGACGCACATTTTCAACATAGCTCATCAGGTCCACACTGGCCACTTACCAATTTTCAAACATCAGTCTAGATGAGAAAGGAATTGGATGGGCACCAAAAACAACAACATAAACATCCACACCAAAAATAGCAAGTCACATAAACCCAGTGAAAAGGTGGAACCCCACAAGTTATCATCTTCACATTGCATCTTTTGGAGCAAAACAACCTCAAGTAGTGATCAAAAATCCAAATAAATTCCGAGAGATATCAAAAGCAAAGAAAGAACAGCTACAAATGCAGTAATATCAGTATATTCAAACCATATTATATGTTAAGTAAATCCATTTACCTTTATGTAGAAAGAAACAAGCACATGACCTGTATAAATTTTCAGATGACCCTTATCTGGTTGTAGAGCGTTATATAAATAAATCCTGCAGAAAGTTACAATAAATCTCTCAGCATGTGCAAATTTTTAGCTAAAACCACTGCTTAGTTTCAAGGCTTCAAGTCAAACTTAGTTTTAGTTTAGCGACAATATAAAGGTACAGAAAAATTTCATCTTGTCAAGACTCGATAAAAGATCAGGACAGTAAAACAAAATCATGACACCAAATTACTTGTTGTCCATGAAGGATGTTATGAGAAATGTGCCACTCGAATCCAGAGATAGGCTAGCAATTCCATGAACTCTTCCTTCCTGTCACAACCAACACCAAAACAACATTAATCAGATCACATTCATAATTTCAACATGAACTAGAGCATCATGAAGACTTTGTAGGCCCATTCAAGATAAAATTGAAGTCATTCACTTAAGAGCTTCACACAAGAATCTGTGTGACAATATGGACTGTCATGTGCATTGCATGAAATTCAAATAATACATGAATTGTTTTCAAAAAAATGACAAAACTCTCTATAGAGGCATTAAGCTTTAGAAGTATTTTGAAACTACCCCATAAAAACCTTAATTCTTTCAAGATTTGTACACATGATTCACAGTAAACAGGCTAGCTGCAGAAAGTTAAAACTTCAACAATTCACATTAAGATAGAGGTTATACAAAGTATAAGTTGGATTTCATACAAATACCAGATTACTGGAGACACAATAACATTATCTTATTGTTGGAATCAATTATACAGTTGTGGATTTGCGCTATTTGGATTGGGATGCAGACACTTTTATAGTGC
>LPNX010135684.1:294576-339395 GCA_001517045.1 Pseudotsuga menziesii | reverse complement strand
GCATTTCTGCTTGCCGGTACACATTTTAAACATGAAAATTATAAAAACATACATTCACCAAATTTTAAAACAAATTTTATAAATTTATAAAAAAAAAAATTTAATTCCATTTAAATTGAAAAACAATTTAAACTGTTACATCTTGGCTCCGACATTGTGACGAGGTTGGGTTACTTGGAGGTGCTTGGGTTTCTTTGGGGCGACGGTCGTTGTTCCTCGGTCAAGCTCACCGTTCCTCGGTCGAGCGATTGAAAATGATAGCCAGGGGCCCCGTGGCCCCTTTTTATAATTTTTTTTGAAAGAAGCACCTCGGTCGAGGTATGTACCTCGACCGAGTTAATACCTCGACCGAGGGCTGAAAAAACATCGGTCAAGGGCTTCATAAAACCTCGGTCGAGGTGTTAATACCTCGGTCGAGGGTTTAACAAGCCCTCGACTGAGGTACTTTTTTTTTTTTGGCAAGATGCGCTTGCCAAAAAGTGTTACCCAGGTCCGTGGATTCACCCTTAAAATTATTAATATTATATGATTATATTTATATAAACAATATTTTATATACATTATTTTTTAAAACCTATTTACTCATAATAGAGGGTAAGCGGGTTAAAGGCCAAGCAGGTTTTAGAAGGAATCATTCAACCACAGACCACCCTGTTACACTTAGGATCATTGCAAAGGAATGTCATAATAATAAGTCTGGCATGTTTTGTTGCTTTGTGGATTTTAGAAAACCTTTTGATACAGTGCTTAGAAATAACATGTGGAATGGGCTAGAGGAGCTTAAGGTTCCTTTTGAGTTGAGAGTTGTCGCGATAAGGTTATACAAAAAGGTCATTTCCAAGTTTAAGAATAATGAGGGGTGGACAACAGATATAAATTGCAATATTGGAGTTAAACAAGGAATTCGCCTCTCCCCTACCCTTTTTTACATTTACATTGATAAGCTAGAAAAGTGTTTAGAAGAAGCAGGTTGCGCTGGTACAATCTTAGTTGGGATAGTTATCATAATCCTACTTTATGTTGATGATATTGTTCTTATGGCAAGTTGTCCGTCTGATCTCGATAAGCAATTAAGAATTCTTAAATATTTTTGCTCTAGTATGGGTATGATTGTTAACAACGACAAGACAAAAATCTTGATTATAAAATCTAATAAAGACACCTATGCAAATTTTATTTATGATAATATAAATCTAGAGGAAGTGACTTCTTACAAGTATCTCGGAATTGATATTCATCACAAGCTCAATTGGAACTATGGCATTGAGAAAAGGATTAATGGAGGGTTGAAAGCTTATTTTGATCTTGAAAATAACTGTAAATTAGCCAATCTAGTCATGTGGG
Organism: Pseudotsuga menziesii; assembly: GCA_001517045.1. Lineage (NCBI taxonomy): Eukaryota > Viridiplantae > Streptophyta > Pinopsida > Pinales > Pinaceae > Pseudotsuga > Pseudotsuga menziesii. The sequence continues at coordinate 338,051 of LPNX010135684.1, read as the reverse complement.
ATAAAAACAAGTTCCTCTTTGAAACCCTTGTCATCCCTCTTATCTTATATGGTTTTGAAGTATGGGGGTCCAACATTTCTAGAGAGTCTTGGAGGAAGATTGAGAAAATACATAAATGGTTTATAACTTTTAACCTCAAAATTAAAATCAGTACACCTTATCCTATTCTCCTCATTGAAGTGGGTCTTTCCCCCATCGACAGCATGGCTATGACTAGGTACTTGATGTACAAGCATAAGATAAATAACATGGGAAACGAGAGACTTCCTAAAATTACTTTAAACTCAAGTCAAAACCAACTACGCCTCAACCAGTGTTAGTGTAAAGATACCATGGCTTAGTTAAACAATTAGGGCATTAATGAAAACAACATTTTTGCAGAACATTGATAATGTCAAAATTATTACTACTTCTAAGTTTAAAGAGAAATTTTGGTGTGAGGAAAATTTAGTGGTTAAGAGAAAATTAAGATACTATAAGAATGTCATTAATCCTAACTTGGAAGATAAGAAGTATCTCTCGGTAATAACTAGCTTACCGAAGAAAATTAATATATCCAAGATTAGAACAAACTCTCATGAACTCCATAGCGAAACAGAGCGTTGGTCTATTCCTAAAACTCCATGGGTGGAAAGGGTTTTCCATATTTGTGAGTCTATGAGCATTGAGGATGAAAATCATTTTCTCCTAGAGTGCCTTACTTACACCCACATTAGATCTGAGTTTCATAGTATTTTATACACTACAAACCTTTATAACCTCCTAACTTTCCAAAACTATAGTGAGCTTGGAAACCTTCTTGGCAAGCTTTTTGAGCACAGGAACAAGATTTTAAAGTAAACCAAGTATTATCCTTCTTATGGTCTGATAGACCAAAGTTGATCTCACTGGACATTAATCATCATCATCAATGTAACAAAAACCAAATTTAATTATTAAGCTAGGTTAATTAATGTAAATTAACTAAGAGGTGACTTGAAAAGTCACCTCTCTTCCCCATTTACGGTATAAATTATCGGGGCACCTATTGTGTAATTCATCTCCTACATTTATTAAATATACATTTCCTACATTACGTTCTTCTTTCCATCTTCCTTACTCTTTCATTGGAATCAAATCCTTTCGACTCTTGACACCACACCACCACCTCCAACTCCCACCTCTGTTGCACCCACCGCCTCTTTACCTTCCCTGTACTCCACACCAGTGCCTCACCACGCTTTCTCCATCCCCCTCTCCCCATTTTTTTGCTGCTCCACTCACCCACCACCCCTCTCCACCTCCAACAATTCGATGTTGCTCCATTCACCTCCATTCGTTGCTCCCTGCTCCATTCACCCTCCCAATCTGCTACCATCACCTTCCCTAGCTTCCGCCGCCCCCATTCTCATCCTGCTACCCCCGCCACCTCCCCATTCCGCCCTCCCCTCTACTTGCGCCCATCCTCCACCCCCACTTCTGCTCCATCCTCCATCCTACCTGCTCTATCCTCCACCCCCACATCCGCTCCATCCTCCTCCCTCCACGCGTGCCTGCTCCCTCCATCCACATTCCCTCGACCCTTTCAATCACCGACATCCACTCCTTAAGGCAGCCGCCATCTACATCCATGGTGGCTGTTAATTTTTAAAAAATTAACACTTTAATATTAATATTATCATTAATTATTTATTAAAATAATAATACATCATACATTATATTAATAACATTTATTAATATTATTATTATTTATTTAAAAAAAACTATATTATAGTAATAATTATTATTATTATAATTACTTTAAAAAAAATCGTAGCAAGTTGGCATCATACAACAAATAAAAATAAATCCACGTTCAGCACCGGAAATATTCCAGTAATCACCAGATCAATGGACGCTCGGTTCGATCAAATCAATGAGAAGATTAACAAAAACTACAAGGAACTCCAGGCAAAGATTAAACAAACCAATGACAATTTGATATCGAATTGGACACAAATACATCGCGAATAGAGAATAGCTTCCTCACTCTACATGAAGACCAAAAGAAAAACCAGGCAGTTTTAACCGCAATCTTGGACAAATTACAAATGGTGAATGACCCGCAACCAAACTCTCCCAAAACACCAGAGCATCCATACCCTCTATTCAACATGTCGTCCTCAAACTCATATACACAAGGATGTCAAATAGGGGTGAAAGTTGAGTTACCCAAATACGACGGGGATGAGCGACAGTGCATAGCATGGATTAACAAAGCCAAGGAATACCTAGACATCCATAGCATCCATTACGACGGCGAGAAAATTAAATATTCCTCCATGCATCTAGAAGGCAACGCTTACAACTGGTACTTATGGTGGAAGAATACTGCAAGAATACGTTCTTACAACTGGGTTAGCTTCAGGAACGACCTCATCAAAAGATTCCAAGGCGTTGAAGAAAAATACTTATTTGCCAAAATCACAAGGTTACAACAAAAAAACAGTGTCGATGAGTACACCTATGAATGGGAAGCGCTGTCAACTCAAGTCCCAGAGTTATCCGATGACCAATGACTACAGAGCTACATACATTGTCTAAAACAACACATCCGTTACTAACTATAGTTACACAACATATCTACCATGGAAGAAGCACGGTGTAAAGCCATGGTTATTGAAAGCAAATCTGTTCATACAAATGTCGACCAAGATGACTCCAAAAAGAACCCCCTCCAATCAGGATACATGGGAAATCCAAGGTATACACCGCCTCAACTTAGGGAAGGAACAAAGCCCAGTTTAGAGGCCCAGAGAATAAAAGAAGGAAAATGTAAGTTTTGTAGAAACAAATGGGATCCTAAGCACATATGCTTACAAAAGAAATGATATGCTTGTGAAGCAGAGCTAGAAGTCAATGAACCAATTGATAACGATGCGAATAGCCAACAAGACTACCACCCAGGAATTGAGGATGACTCCCCATAAATATCAATAGCTACTATTACCAGAATCTCCCAACCACAAACATTGAAGATTAAAGGACATATAAAAAACAATAACTTCATAGTTCTCATCGACTCTGGTAGCACCCATAACTTCGTTAATGTCAACCTTGCTAAAGTATTTAACCTATTTATTTGTCCAGTACCTAAAATGAAGGTTATGGTAGCAGATGGAAAGAAGATTGACAATGTGGGGAAATGTCACAAGGTTAAATTAGAAATGCAAGAATATAACTTAGAGTCAAATTTCCTTGCGGTACCACTGGGAGGAATCGACGTAGTATTAGGAATACAATGATTACAAACCTTGGGTACATACGCTGCAAATCACCAAGAACATTTTATTGAATTCCATGCGTTTGGGAAAACACACAAATTATATGGGTACCAACCACCTCCAACACAACTGGTTACATCACATCAGATGGAAAAACTATGTTGGAAAGATACACCAACGTACATACCTCAATGTCAAGAAATGGAGATTCTAACAAGTGAAGGAGATATGGACAAACAACTAGAGACACAATAGCTAATTCTAAAAACATCGCAAGGTGTTTCAAGAGTTACCTATGGCACTCCCAAGAACAGAAAAACTAAACACATAATCGAAATAGAACCAGGGATAAAACCTGCCAGTAACAACCCATACAGATATCCACATCAAAGACGTTGCGACAGTTCATGTAGTCATTGTCGTCAAATAAGCTTTGAGCACAAAGCTTCCTTAAGGGAAAGGCAATGTAACAAAAACAAAATTTAATTATTAAGCTAGGTTAATTAATGTAAATTAACTAAGAGGTGACTTGAAAAGTCACCTCTCTTCCCCATTTACAGTATAAATTACCAGGGCACCTATTATGTAATTCATCTCCGACATTTATTAAATATACATTTCCTACATTATGTTCTTCTTTCCAGCTTCCTTACTCTTTCAATCAATGTTTTACAAATTACGTATTTAAAAAAAAATATTGTTGGAAATATGTTTTAAAAACTATTTGTGATGAGAAATGAGTGATGTCAAAATCACAATCAATTTATAAAATATATACATTAAAAAAGATTAATTTTTTTTCTCCAACTTGTTTTTCAAAATAAGAAAACTATACAGTAATTAATAAAAAAATTATTGATTTTTGAATATTTTCTATGAGAATCCTTACAAAATCTGAAATGATGTAAAGTTGTTGTCTATTACACAAAATTGATATCCATTATGGCATAACATAATCCTTAATATCATCTACATTTTTTTCAAAATATCTCTAGTCATGTTAGACCTAAGGCATGACATGGTTATAGCCTACATGAGATATCAATCTTGTTTTCATTTAACATATCTATAACACAAAGTAACACAAGCCTAAATATAGTCAATTTGAAATATATTATGGATTTGAACATAAAACCTATCAACATTGTGGAGTCCACTCATTATTGTATGCACTTTTATATCAACTCAAAAATAATTTAACAAAGTATGGTGTTGCATTAAACAAATCAAGAATGTTCAATGCCAATGAAAGGTTGTAATGTAGAAGTTTCATTAAATACAAACATTGGGTGTCACACAACTTCTCAGTCGATAATAAGGTTTGGTTTCACATTCAGAAAATGAAAATTTAAATTCCAGCATCGCAAACCATATACACAAATTATGAGACAATCCATATACCCTCATTAAACAATGTAGCGAAAATGATTTTAATATTAACTTTACTATGATATTTTAGCATGCATCTCAGGTTTAATATTAATTAGATTTTATAACCTTATAGCCTCACATTACTTGAGCAAAGCACTCACACTAAGCTTCTGAGTGATATCAACATACCATGCAATTTAATCGATATGATGATTATACATGCTCGTAGTAATGCCTTCCTACTCATTGATATCATTAAGGCGGGATATTTCCTCACTCGAGATAAGTATTTCACACTCGAACAAGTACACTATATGTGCATCACTTATTGATTAATACAATGGGGACTAATTCTTCTAAGCCTCCTACCGATGTGATGGACACCATCACTACCCAATCTCTGATCCTTGGACCACATGGTTATCATTTGTGCCAAAGTTCAAGAGCATCTTATCATGCAAACTCACCTTTGAGACCACAAAATCAAGACCACCTATATGAAATAAGACTTTTACATTATATAATACAATTCAACACCAATGATCAAAGTTAGCACCTTGAACCACCTTATATGTGGCTCAATGCACTCTGCACATGTTCTAACTTTAGTCTTAGAGGGTTGATTGGATGGTACATCTAATGATCAAATATGAATCATTTTAAAAAGGAAACACGTCCCAAAAATACTAATCAAATCTAATCAATTCAATGCACACATTATTAAATATGAATTATAGGAACAACGAGGAAATAATATTTTTGCACTATGCCCAAGGCTACAACCTATAGAAGGGTTAATTTTCTCAGTCATTCATCATGGTTAGATAATCATAATGTTTCCATTATTTTTTGAAGATTTCCTCTAGACATGTAACAAACAAGAGACCCCATTCTTTATTATCAATATTATATCCGCATGCTTCACTAGTCAATTTTGGGTTAGCCCAAAAAATAGACAAGAAATAATAGCTTGCCAACACTAGCCATATAAATAGTTTTTTAGATGTTGGTCTTGTCTACATAAAGTATCGACCTACAACCAAAAGATGATTAAGTTAACTTGTTTTCAGGTAAATGAAAATTTGTAGGGTGAAATAGTGATGAACCAAGGCAACAAGAAACAATTGTAAAAGGTCAGCGTTGACCTTAATGACCATGCTACCAAATTGTTGATGTTGATAGATTACTTTCCCCCAAAGTGAAAAATTCATTGGGTTAAAGTGTTAGATTGCACATCCAAGTGAGTGATTTATCTCTTTTTTGGGGTAAGAGAGTTTGTGTGCCACTTAGGTTGACAATTTTCTCTTTTTGTGTGTTGTTTATTGAGAATACTAAATAAAGTCATCCCTCCTTTGTTTTAGAAAACAGAGGTCCATGAGGTTGAAGGCTACAACCTCCTTGTATTATGAGGTGAACAATTTGTCTCATTTGTCTATTGCGGTTTCCCCTTCATTTCTCTTCCTTGCAAAACATGTTCATGGTTTTCTCAAGGTGCAATTTCATGTCTACACAACTCATTTTAGTTCCCCTTTTCATCTTTTTTGATCATCCAACAACAACCTATCGACATATTATTGCACCTTCTTAAGGAAATTGCTAGTATTTACAATATTTTTCAACAATATAATATATAATCCAAAGCATCCAAATTAACAAATTAGTGATCATTGTCTTGCTTCAAAATATTTTTATATATTTCATTATTTTTATTATGTTAATAGTTACAGTATTTTTCAACAATTGCATTTTAATAATGTATGTGATTTTTTTCCTTTTAAATTAAAGATCAACGTTTATATCATCAAAAACATGTTCGAATGATACTGATAAAATAATTAGTAAAACAAAATATTTTGTCGTATAATTTAAATAAAAAAGTGTGGTACATCTAAAACATAATTAGTAGGTTGATGATTCTTATCCCTAAGTTGGAAGACATGTTTACTAGATTGTAAGTTAAATGTGTTTTTGGCCCTATTATATTCCTTGGCTTTATTCAAGAACCTATGTTTCTAATTCTATATGATGAAGGCTCCCCAAGTCACATTTCCATAGAGGGATACGAGTTCCTTGATGTATTTCCTCAAATCCTTATGAACTTACTTCAACTCAGAGATTGAGGCATAACAACCATAATAATGACAACATTGGTCCATAGCTTGAGCATGAGGTGGTAGGTGATTTTGCATCCCATATTTGAAGAACAAGCGAATTTACAGAGTTGGTTGAGAGTCAAGTTCAAACATAACATTAAAGGAGAAGAGAAGTCCATTTATATATAAGAGAAAAATAAAAAAAATAAGACCAAAAATAATTCTCCTCTCTCTCAGATGTTCTATATAACCATGCACACCCTTTAATCACCAAGTATGAACTTCTCATCCATGAACTAGGATGGAATTTGTACTTAAAAATCCTATGGAATAACTCTACCATACCTCCAAATTGATGGTGGTGGTGTGAGAGAAGCAAAGGAGAAACATCAATTGGCTTACTTTAATGTGAGAGGTTCACAAAGAATGGAGGAGATAATCATGGTGTGAGCCCCTCTATATAATGCAATGCATTTCAAGATATAAGACATGATGTAAGAAGCAAGGCGTCAAGATTTTTTCTAGACCACAGTCCACATTACCCTTGAATGGTGCCTGTTGCAGCTGCAACTGTTTTCCCCAAATTTTCAAATTTTGGACCCCCTTATGATTTTTAACGTTGCCTTGAATCATTTGGATCCATGAACTCTTTTGTCGTGCTTTAATCTCGGACTATTTTTGAGGTTAACTCTCTTCCTGTTGTATAAAATTGCTTATGTTTGAAGTTGTTGTGGGTCGCGAAGTTTAGAGTTTGTTTTGTTATCCTTCGAGCTGCATTTTCCTCTCGGGAACTTAGTTCCCATGCTAACCACTGTTTCGGAAGTCGTTTAAACAACTTATCAGCACCATATTTTCTTAGGGAGCCTCCATTGCGGAAATCGAATGATGACCTTAACTTCTTTGTTGTCGCGTCATTTTGTTTGGCTTGTTCACATTATCGGAGGTTGTAGTCTATTTATCTTCTGCAATTGCGGCTCCCAAACAAACTAGATATTCGGCGTACAACTGCTCCGCCCGTCGATGCTTTGTCGGGTCTTTGTCACTTTGTGTTGGATCGGAGGCCGTAGTCTTTCCTCCTCCGCCCTTGCGGCTGTGTAACGCACTGAGTGTCTGACGTTGATGTCCTTTCGCTCACCGACTGGGACTTTTTCACCTAGAATTTGGGTCTAGCTTTTCCGACTCCGATAAACTTAACGGTCTCACGAATCCCGTTGCCTGTTGGAGATCCGTCGACGCGACTGTGGGTAAGACTACCTCGGCCGAGGTTTTAGTGTTTTAAGCCGCCGATAAGTTTTCTCTCCCCGTCATTTCAGTGGTTCTGGCATCTGTTAAGACTTTTCATGACAGTATAGGGCCGCTTTTGATGACTAGTCATTTCGTTGATGCATTTTGGTCTTATTGAAAAATGCAGTCCTGATTAATGATACATGTCGTTTAATTGTAGATCAACTCAAGAGATTTTTTATAAATTACTACTACGAGAAGACATAGGGGGCAGACGAAGTAGCAGAATCAATGGCGACAAAATCCCAGGCCTCGAAAGATCTGTCAGTTACCAAGCAGATCCCGCTTTGTAGAGTACTCTAAAAATGTAATGCATGAGTAAATCATGAGTACTCACATAAAAGACAAAAATGGGGATATTAAACGATTTGGAGGAACCCAAAGGTGACATGATTGGGGTAGTCCAAGCGGTTAGCAAATTTGGTTTAAATATAGGAGAGTTAGAACTTAGATGGGGGCTTTTTCCCTGGAAAAAACTTGTGAACCATTGTTTGTAAGAGGAACTAATTCGTTTTACAATAAGAAATTACAATTTTTTGCCTGTTGGAGAAGGTGCTGTGTGGAATGTTTCAATGCGATAAATGAACAATGTTGAAAGGGAACTATTTCATTTTCGACTGTGTTTCATTAACTGTGAGAGCGTTCTAACTTTTTGAACCTATGTTCTTACTTGAATGTTCTCTAGTATATCCTATAATTTTTCCAGTATGAGTAATGGAAGTTTTAACTATTGATGAGTTGCCTTGTCATGTATACTTTATTCATGTTTGTATGTTTGGTTTTTAAGAACAGCTACCTGTGATTTTCCATAACATATGAATAGTATTGCATTACTCATGAATTAATATCTAGCTCTCTAGAGATAGCCTAGTTAGTATTTATTTTCTAATGGTGTGTGATTTAGATGTGGGGAAGTTAAGACGAGAGGTAAGAACCTACGCATCACATTGTGAATGTTCCCTGCATTCTCAATCAATCTGCATGTTAAATAGGCACTTGCATATCATGCTTTAAGTCAAAAAATACAAAAATATATACGGTGGATCGGGCCGTAACCAGTAAAACCTTTTATTTTTGTTACCTGACCTACGGTAGCCGGACTGCAAACCGGACGGATTCCCTACACCAAACAGTCACGGGCTAATTGGGAACATTGACTGGGGAGAATCCCTTGCTATTGTTGCCTGCGATTTTCCAGGCCTCAACAGTTTTTTGGCACTAGAAGGAGGGCCGCCAGTGCATGGCTGGCCGAGGAAACCCGTTTTCCCAAGACTATTCCACCGATAACAGTTCAGAAAGTAGTGTGTTTCATAATCCAATTCTAGAAGAAGGGGGTAGAGAACATTTGTATTCTATCGACAACGAATTTTTTAATGATCTGAGAAGACACACTAGGGCATACGTGAAGAATATTGGAGCATTGTCGATTATCCCTGAATTACCCAGAAGAGAATATAAAAGGAAAGATCGTCCTATTTTGGAAGACTCAGTGCTGGTTGGGGATTGGGAAGAACTTGTAGAAACAGCCTTATAGGAAGTTGTATTTCCTTTGAATCAAGTAGGCCCGGATACTCCTCACAGTTCTCCTGTTCACACTCCTATTCGCTCACCCCTCACTCTCCACCCAGACTCATGGCAGGCGTAAACGCAAATCAACCACCCAACCCACCGAATCCACCACCTGCCTGGAAAGCCAGATCACCTTTAAACCTAACACCTTCATTGCATGATTTACCTCAATATTTTGAAAAGATGCTGCCCAGATTCGACCCAAATGAGAAGATACTAGTAGACGACCACTTGCAAAGTTTCTATTTGGAAATAGAAGGTTTAAAGGCTGGGGAGTATGAGGATGTAGTTTGCAGACTTTTCCCGCACACCCTTAAAGGAGCTGCAGCATCGTGGTACTTTGGTTTGCCTACAAATTCTATCCCTGATTGGGATACCTTTGAGAGGATTTTTAGAAGTAAGTATGCGACCCAAAAAACTCATGCAGCTCTCATGAAAGGACTATGTGCCTTAAAGAAAGAGAGAAAGGAGAAGGTGCATAGTTTCACCCAAATATTTGCAGCATATCTTAAGAATTTTTCTGAAGCTGACAAACCTTCAGACAAAGTCCTGATTGAATACTATACCTCGGCTTTAAGACCCGAGTTGGCCATGTTTGCCAAAATGAAGGCCAAGCCTACTCTAGCGGAAACCTATGAGGAGGCGGAGAAAGTAGAGGCTGAAAGGGAAAGTATAAAAAATTATCCCAAACGATCAGGAGAGAAAAATGTGGGAAGGAAAGCTTTGTTGTTTACTAAGCCTAAGGAGGAGCAATCACCAGATTTTGAAGGAATGGAAAAAATGATGCAGAAGCTTTCTAACAAAATCATAGACTTGGAAAAGGAAAAGGAAGCCCAAAATTTCTACAAGCCCTATTACAAGAAACAGGAGGATAACAATCAATCCCAACCTCCTCCACACAATTCGGCATCTATGAATTTAACAGAGGTAGGAATGGACAATTTTTGCACTTTCCACCAACAACCCCACTCTGAAAAGAATTGTCCCCAACGGATAAACTCAATGACGTTGGTTATGAATCAGCTGTTGGATTCTAAATTAACAGAAGATGAAGATGAAGAAAGGAAAGACAGTAATACGTCAACAAAAGAACAAGAGGATGAGACCATGGTTCTATGGGATTGTGTTTCATTATTTGATGCCGAGGAAGAAAGGAATTTGGGATACGAGGACGTCATGGAAACGAATGTAACAACAACAAGCCAAGGGTTGAATAAAGAAAACAGTCTCATGCTCCCAAAGATTAAAAGGCTTCAAAGGAATGTTAAGAAATTTCAAAATAACTCCTCAGCTAATGAAGTTCCAGAATTTACCATCACCAGCCAAGATCCTAGACAGACTAACGTGTTCATCAAGCCCAATGAAGGGAAAATAAATAATGGTAAACCAAGTCCCACCAAACCTAAGATGGAATATGACATTGTGGAGGATATAAAGAAGGTAAGGGCGAATATCTTGTTATTTGAAATATGCAAGGTGCCGCAGCAGAAAGAAAAGCTTTGGAAAGCACTTGAAGCACCAGAGGAGGGGCTACCCACTAGAAATCAACCCAAGGAGGAAAAATTTGGAGAAGCAAGCGGAGGAGTTAAGTCTAAAAGCAAGAATCCACCGTTTGTCCTCACTTTTGAAATTTTTAACCACAACGTACATAATTGCTTGGTAGACTCAGGGGCATCGATTAACGTTATGCCATTGTTGGTCTGCAAAAGGATAAATGGGCATCCTAAACCATCCACCTGGAGGGTTGTTTAGTTGGATAGAACGAATGTGAAGGTAATTGGGGAGATGGAGGATGTTCTAGTCCGCTTATCTTCAAATGATAAGGTGTGTCAAGTTATTGATATTGTGGTGGCTGACATATTAGACGCTTATGGGCTTGTTCTGAGCAGGGACTGGTCGGCAAAGCTAAACGGATATTTTTCCTCGGACTGGTCACATCTGTGGCTGCCGTATAAAGGAAGCCCGAATCAAATCAAAATTTTGAGGGAGCCCCATATGAAATACAACGTTACTCAGTTTGAGGAAAAAAACGAACCAGTGGATTCTGTTTTGGGAAATTACTTTATTGAGTTAGAACCAGGAAATTACCAAGCAGAAGAAGCCAATGACACATTAGACGCTCAGCCTGATCTCCTTCGGTTTTCACAGGCTGATGAAATCGAATGTAAAATAGTAAACTTAGCAGTAGAAGTAGATTCCCGTACAGTAGCTAGCGATTTCTGGACACTTTTTTTTTACGGATCTAAAACGTTAGAAGGGTCAGGAGCCGGCTGTGTCCTAATAGACCCCGATAAGAACAAACATTTTCTTTCATGTAGGTTAGAGTTTGAATGTACAAATAACACAGCTGAATATGAAGCGTTGGTTCAAGGTTTAAGGAAAGCAATTGAATTAAAGGCAAATAATCTGAAAGTTTTTGGAGATTCTGAAATAATTGTAAAACAAATTCGGAATCAGATACATTGCATTTCTCCTCACTTAAAAGCTTATCAAAATGAGGTATGGGATTTACTCAAATGTTTTAACGCATTTAACATTATATCAATTCCAAGACTTAAGAATGCAACAGCTGACTTGTTGGCCACATCAGCTGCTAGGCTTGTGCCCTCTAATAATCGGTGCTCTGTTGAATTGCTTTTCAAGCCCTCGGTTCTAGATATGATTACCAACCTACGAGTGTTCGATGACGATCAACAGATTATAGAATGCTTAACGAATCACGAGGTATTTAAAGGGGAAATTATTGTCGATGAAGAACATCAGGCCGAGCTTAAATTTGATAATTTCATCCCTAAAGGAGTTAGAACTTTAGAATGGATGTTTGATTTAAATGGAAAATTTAGAAGACCAGCAAACGTGAAGACTCATAGCTCTTCTCTACAGTTCGAATTGATAAATTTAGGGATTGAGACAAATCCTAAATATGTGAATCTTGGAAAATGTTGTTCACCAGCGGAAAGAAATAAGTTCATCAGCCTTTTTAATCAATAAAAAGATGTTTTCGCTTGGACATATGAATATCTGAAGACATATGACACCAGTATCATCCAGCATGTTATCCCCATAAAGTCTGGAGTCAAACCTTATCAGCAGCCTTTAAGGAAAATGCACCCTAAATTGGAACCTCTAATCCAAAGTGAAGTTAAGAAATTATTGGATGCTAGAATCATTTTTAAGGTTAGACACTCAGAATGGGTCTCAAATCTGGTACCAGTGAGGAAGAAATCTGGAGAAATCAGGCTATGTGTGGATTTCAAAAACTTAAATCATGCTTCGGATAAAGACAATTATCCTGTTCCACCCATGGAGCAACTACTACAAATGGTTGCAGGTTCTGAACTATTTTCTTTATTAGATGGATTTTCAGGCTACAATCAAGTATTAGTAGCCGAAGAAGACAGATTGAAAACAACATTCAGGACCAGGTGGGGAACTTTCGCTTATAGAAGAATGCCCTTTGGGCTTATAAACGCTGGAGCTACGTTCTAGAGGGCTATGGACATAGCTTTCCGTGGTTTGATTGGCCGTAGTGTTGTATTGTACCTTGATGACATCACGATATTCTCAAAGAGGAGAGAAGAACACGCGTTTCATCTAAAGCAGATTTTTGAACACTGCCGAAAATATGGTATCTCACTCAACCCCAAGAAGTGCGTGTTCGCTGTTACGGAGGGTAAGTTGCTGGGTCACATAGTTTCAAAGAAGGGAATCTCCATAGACCCAGAAAGGATCAAGGCCAGTGAACAGATCCCCTTGCCCCATAATAAAAAGGGCATGCAATCATTTATGGGGACAATAAACTTCGTGCGAAGGTTTGTGCCAGATTTCTCTCAAAGTGTTAAACCTTTGCAGCAAATGGTAAAGCAAAGTGTACAATTCAAGTGGACTGAGGTTGAAAAGAACGCATTCAGCAAGATTAAATCCGTTGTTGTGCACGCATCCTCCCTCAAAATCCCATATTTCGATAAAGATTTTATTCTGTACACTTTCGCATCTGATGATTCGCTAGCAGCTGTGCTTACTCAGAAGGAAGATGGGGGAGATGAATTCCCCATATCTTTTATGAGCACTGGTCTACAAGGAACCGAATTAAATTACCCGGCTATAGATAAACAAGCTTATGTAGTGTTCAAAGCAGTGAAACAATTCAGGCCCTACATACTAAAAAACCGAACCAAGGTAATCGTCCCACACCCAGCTGTGAGGTCTCTTTTGTACAGAAGGAGTTAGGAGAAAGAAGGGGTAATTGGGTAACAGCTCTTCAGGAATATGACCTCGAGTTCAAGCCAGCTTCTATAGTTAAAGGGCAAGGGTTGTGCAAACTGATGACTAAAAATAGGAACGATGAAGAACATGCCTAGGAAAACGAGGCTAAATTACATTTGATGGATGTATGTCCTCTTTTCACAGCCCCGAAATCTTGGTATCGAGACCTTGTGCATTACCTTCAGACAGAATCATTGCCAAAACATTGGAATTCTAAACAAAGAAGAGCACTACGTCTTAAATCAGCCTCCTATCAAATTATTGAAGGAGTATTATTCAGAAAAAACTACGATGAAGTTCTTCTTAGATTCTTAGAGAAAGAAGATGCGAAGAAGGTAATGACATATTTGCATGACGGGCCTGCTGGGGGACATTTTTCGGGAGATACTACAGCTCACAAAATTCTCAGAGCTGGATACTATTGGCCCACGCTTTTCAAAGATGCACATGCCCATGTCAGGAAGTGCGACACTTGTCAAAGGTGTAGCGGAAGACAAGCTAAAGCAGCAGGGCCATTGAAGCCTGTGATAATAACAGAGCCCTTTGAACAATGGGGGTTAGATATCATTGGGGAGATAAAGCTGAATTCTTCCCTGCAACACTAGTATATTCAGACAACAACTGACTACTTCACTCGTTGGGTCGAAGCCATCCCGTTGCGCAAAATAAATGGGAATGCGGTCATAGACTTCTTGCAAGACCATATTATGACCAAGTTTGGAGTTCCAGTTTCTTTAGTTTTTGATAATGCTACTTACTTTTCCTCAATAAGATTAACTGCTTTTGCTCATGAGAAAGGGATTAAGTTGCAATACTCTTCTAATTATTATCCACAGGGAAATGGCTTAGCTGAATCTACCAACAAGAACCTAATTAGGATTTTAAAAAAGACAGTGATAGAAAATCAGAGGAGTTGGCACTCAGCTTTACCAAACGCCCTTTGGGCTGATAGAGTCACCCCCAATTCTTCGATAGGAGTGTCTCCGTATACCCTTGTGTATGGTAAAGAGACCATTCTACCCCCCAATATCATGCTACCCTCTTCCATAACAGCTCAAGAATCTAGAGGATCGGATAATGAAGTCTTGCAAATGAGGATATATAATCTCCTGAAGGCAGAGGATTCTCGATCTAAAACCAAAGAGCGCTTTAAGCAACAACAAGAGGTAGTAAAAATATGGTTTGATAAACACAAGGTGGGAACAAAATACTTTGAGGTGGGAGATTTGGTTCTCAAGTGGGACCACCCCCATGATGAGAGAGGAAAACACACAAAATTCCAGCAGTTATGGGTAGGTCCTTTCCATATTGCGGCAAAGCTTGGCCCTTCAACTTATAAGTTGCAAGATTTACAAGGGTGGGAAGAGAACTTACCAGTAAATGGCTTTGTTCTCAAACCTTATTTTTCCTGAGTTTGTTTGTGTTCTTCTATCTTGTATATAAATAATCTGGCTTGGCCGTCTTCTTTGAGTTATGTAGTTCAGTTTTGTTTTAGTTTAAATTCTACTGATTTCAATAAAGGAGGCAAACCCGCGGTTGCAAGGAGAACATCAGAATTTTGGAATGATTAAAGTTCTTGGGTATAAGACTGTGTATTACTGTTTATCTAAAAGAACTTCTTCCATTTTAGCAGTTTTCTTGAGGAACTATGTACGCATTGAAGTCATGCTTAACCCTTGTGAAATAAACCAGAATCAAAGGGTCTGGAATACTATTTTGAGGCTCCATCCATGTCACATTTAAAATGTCCCAGGGAGTGACAGCAAAGGGCCCATGGAAAAGAAGCAAGGTAAACATTATATTATATATAAATGATCCCATGCTAAGAATTGAATGCCAAAAGGCAGATAAGAGTCGAAAGCTCCTATGAAAGCATTATATATCAAAACAAATGTTGAACCATATAAGTACTAAATCGCCGAAAGTTCCTCTCCGTCCGTGAGCTGAAACATGAATACATCTCTCACACAAAAGGACACTAGGGATAGAGGAGCTTAAGTCAAAATTCAGAAAGAAAGACATGCAGGAGGACTCATATGAAAAGGACAAAAGTGAAAAATGGCATGGGAATGAGGAACAAATGAATATTTCTGTTTACCATATGCTACAATCCTGTGGTGTCCGAGCTGGCAGCTACCTGAAGACAGAGTTAACAAACGAAATTCATCTTTCGGCCTCAAAAGAGTTATCTTGACTTGAAAATCCTGGTTCCCACTCTCCCAAATCAGACTATCATCAATGATTAAAGGTACATACATTTGCCATTTGAGAAATCAAGATAGCTGGAAGAATTCAATAGGCTCGTTTGTTGTTAAACAGTCTGTCACTCAAGGAATAATCGTCCAGATATCTAGGTTCACCGGGTAGTCGCCAATTGTTGCAGTTGCAACTGTTTTCCCCAAATTTTCAAATTTTGGACCCCCTTATGATTTTTAACGTTGCCTTGAATCATTTGGATCCATGAACTCTTTTGTCGTGCTTTAATCTCGGACTATTTTTGAGGTTAACTCTCTTCTTGTTGTATAAAATTGCTTATGTTTGAAGCTGTTGTGGGTCGCGGAGTTTAGAGTTTGTTTTGTTATCCTTCGAGCTGCATTTTCCTCTCGAGAACTTAGTTCCCGTGCTAACCACTGTTTCGGAAGTCGTTTAAACAACTTATCAGCACCATGTTTCCTTAGGGAGCCTCTGTTGTAGAAATCGAACGATGACCTTAACTTCTTTGTTGTCAGGTCATTTTGTTTGGCTTGTTCACATTATCGGAGGCTGTAGTTTGTTTATCTTCCGCAATTGCGGCTTCCAAACAAACTAGATATCCGGTGTACAACTGTTCCGCCCGCCGATGCTTTGTCGGGTCTTCGTCACTTTGTGTTGGATCGGAGGCCGTAGTCTTTCCTCCTCTGCCATTGTGGCTGTGTAACGCACTGAGTGTCTGACGTTGATGTCCTTTCGCTCGCCGATTGGGACTTTTTCACCTAGAATTTGGGTCTAGCTTTTCCGACTCCGATAAACTTAACGATCTCACGGATCTCGTTGCTTGTTGGAGATCCGCCGACGCGGTTGTGGGTAAGACTACCTTGGCCAAGGTTTTAGTGTTTTAAGTCGTCGATAATTTTTCTCTCCCCGTCGTTTCGGTGGTTCTGGCATCTGTTAAGACTTTTCATGACAGTATAGGGCCGCTTTTGATGACTAGTCGTTTCGTTGATGCATTTTGGTTTTATTGAAAAATGCAGTCCTGATTAATGATACATGTCGTTTAATTGCAGATGAACTCAAGAGATTTTTTATAAATTACTACTACGAGAAGACATAGTGGGGAGACGAAGTAGCAGAATCAATGGCGACAAAAGCCCAGGCCTCGAAAGATCTGTCAGTTACCAAGCGGATCCTGCTTTGTCGAGTACTCTAAAAACTTAACGCATGAGTAAATCATGAGTACTCACATAAAAGACAAAAATGGGGATATTAAACGATTTGGAGGAACCCAAAGGTCACACGATTGGGGCATTCCAAGCGGTTAGCGAATTTGGTTTAAATATAGAAGAGTTAGAACTTAGATGGGGGATTTTTCCCTGGGAAAAACTTGTGAACCATTGTTTGTAAGAGGAACTACTTCGTTTTACAATAAGAAATTACAATTTTTTGCCTGTTGGAGAAGGTGTTGTGTGGAATGTTTCAATGCGATAAATGAACAGTGTTGAAAGGGAACTATTTCGTTTTTTACTGTGTTTCATTAACTGTGAGAGCGTTCTAACTTTCTGAACCTATGTTCTTACTTGAATGTTCTCTAGTATATCCTATAATTTTTCCACTATGAGTAATGGAAGTTTTAACTGTTGATGAGTTGCCTTGTCATGTATACTTTATTCATGTTTGTATGTTTGGTTTTTATCATTTGCCGTAACATATGAATAGTATTGCATTACTCATGAATTAATATCTAGCTCTCCAGAGATAGCCTAGTTAGTATTTATTTTCTAATGGTGTGTGATTTAGATGTGCGGAAGTTAAGACGAGAGGTAAGAACCTGTGCATCACATTGTGAACATTCCATGCATTCTCAATCAGTCTGCATGTTAAATAGGCACTTGCATATCACGCTTTAAGTCAAAAAATACAAAAATATATACGGTGGATCTGGCCGTAACTGGTAAAACCTTTTATTTTTGTTACCTGGCCTACGCCGAGCCGGACCGCAAACCGGACGGATTCCCTACACCAAACAGCCACAGGATAATTGGGAACGTTGACTGGGGAGAATCCCTTGCTGTTGTTGCCTACTATTTTCCAGGCCTCAACAGTGCCTAAACTCACTATGATGTTAGCATGGTGGTTTAGAAATCAATTTACGTAGCAATATTGGATGCCTTGAAATTTATGAAACAAGGACTACACATTGGATGAGTTTTACAACCCTCTTAGAAAAGAAGAACTCGATTCTCTAAAATATAGATTTTTAATATGGATTATTAGAATGATTCATCAATTATGATCATATAATATAAATTTTTAATATAGATTATTAAAGTTGATTTATCACTTATGATCATATACAAAGATAATACCTATACTTCATTGTTTGTGGCTTCTCCTCATCTTTAATCAAATTACATTTCAAAATATAAAACTTTGTTATGAAATTAAAATGTTAATTAATTTCAATTAAAATTGGCAATGGACATATCCTTACTAATAATTATAACATGTTACTTGAAAATGCATTTTACATTTTCTTAGCATTCACCTTGTCTTCTATGCAAACTGTCAAGTAAGGAAAATGAAAGCAAAGTAGCCAGAATCTTTAATTTCAATTGCATAACTCTTTACTTATTGATTATTCCTTTTAAAGAATAAACTAGAATCATGCATTTTTTTATTTTGGAATTTTTATTATCCGACAAAACCCAAGGTTTAGTTCCTATTCTCTTATGTAGCTTGACATTGCTAGATTTTTATTTGGTTTCTTAGTGCAAGATTTGTGTTCAAATTGTCTTCAATGTGATTTCACAAAAAAATTCATTGAATTTCAAAGTATATTGAATTTACAAGGTTTGTTCAATGAATTTCAAGGTACATTAAATTTAAGAATATGAATGAAATTTGAAATTTTTTTTTTGTTCGTAAAAGGAAAGGTAGGCTTAGTGCTTATTTTTTTAAGTTTTATGTATTGATGTATATTTATTTTATGTTGTAGGAGAAAAAACATTGAAGGAGAAGGGTAGTTAAGGTGAGTAAACTGCTCAATTTTTGCTAGCTTACTCCGATAAGGTGTGGGTTTCTTTACGCATAGACCTAGAAGGCCTACAAACATGTTAGTCTATAGTGTTGAAATTGTATTAGGGTCTAGATAAACCATTAGAAACCCAGCTATGATAATCCTCTATCCACCAAAATACCCTATTAAAGGGCTTCAAACAAGTGTGTTAAGTACAATACAAAATCTCCTATATGGTAGCAAAAAACTCGAGCACCTTTCAGAACAAAGATAGACCCCCTCCCTCCCCCCAAAAAAACTTGATATCCAGGAATAATTGGCCTTTGAAACCCTTCCCCTCGACCTCCAAGCGATAAAACTTTGGTATTTAGAATCGCACTAACACCACAAGACCAAAGGTAAATGTCGAAGTTAAGATACCACACCACCATCGGTGCCGCCTGAGAAAAAAGAAAGATTCACCGCTAGCACCCGCTATAATAAACCAACCTCCTCTCTACCATTTGGAAGCCACCATCGTCAATGGCATACCAAAAAACCAATGTCTCATCCTGAGAAAAAGGTCATCATCGCAATTGGAAAACCAGTAAACAATCCTCCTCTGAATGCCACATGAAAACTAGTAAACATTCCTCCTATAAACACCACAGGAACCTAATTGATTGCATCAAAATAGAGAAACAAAAGCAATGGAAGAGGCGGTTAGGATAGGAACCTTAGTCACGTGTAAGTACTTGTTCTTGACTCTCAAAACAATGCAATAGCAAGGAGGAGAGGGTAGAATTACTCATCACATATGCATTCATTAATAAGCAAATACAAATTCATCACAGTTTTCATCATTTTGTTTAAATGTAAATAGAATATAAAGCATACATATTTATAAAGTGTTTTTTTGTTAATTTAGATTTATTTATTTTTTCAGTTTTTATATTCATGTTATTTATCAACTAGAATAATTTTTTATCGATATAGCCTTTTCGCAATACTTATTTTATCAGTATACCTTTACACTTTCAAAAATAATTACACATTTATAGAATTATATTAATTATATTTTTAAAACTTAATTAAGCAAAACCCTTATGAAAACTCAACTAATAAAATATTTATTATCTATCATCCTTTATATTTTTAAATATATATCATTATCAAGTTGAATTAACAAATTTCCACTATCAATTTGAGAACAACTTTCCACTATCAATTTGAGTTATTTTGAAAGAAGCACACATTTTACTCTATAGTGTGCCTTACTTCTGTTAGTTATTGGGACAATTCATGAAAAATATCTCCATCATTTAACAATGATCTTCCTAAATATAAATCTTATTAAACTTTTTGCTAAATACTAACATATTTTACATGGAAAAAAAATTGCATAATTACTATTACTTAATTATAATAGAATTTAACATGTATAAACAACCATGAATTGTTAATATAAAAATATTGGCTATTTAAATATTTATTACAAAACTCACTTATTTAAATATTTATTACAAACCTCACTTATTTTCGATTTGAATACATGAAATCTAATAATCTAATCCAATTAAAAACATTCCACATATAAATAATTACAAATATATTTTTATTAAATGAAAATCGATTTTATGAATTAGTTTCTTTTTTCAGAAATATATGACAAGTTTATATTAAGAAAAAGTTGTGTCGAATTACAATCGGAGCAGAGATCCATGGCTAAAGCATAACAACCACAATGAGCTCTCTAGATCTCAAGTCTCATATCCATCAAAGAAAAAACAAGCAAAATAGGCTAATCAACGAAGGAAACATATAAGACAATAGTTTAGAGCTAAAAAGAGTTGAATTAGTAACCCGTTCTATCCCACTATGCACCATAAATTCATAAAATCAATATTATATAGTTAGAAACATTCCTCATACATATAATTACAAATGCTTTATTTTACCAAATGAAAATTGATCTTATGAATTAGCGAAAAGTTCCATCTCACTCTAAATAATACTAATAGAGTAAATAAATTTATAAAATTTATTTTCTTAATCCAACCCACAACTTTCAAGAATGTAAACCTACCACAAATATGCAATCATATCCAACCATAATTTAAAGGCAAGAGATTATAGCCACAAATTTTTAAATCGTATTTTGACCTTTAGGCCCAAGTGAGCAAAGGACCTTCACAGCCCCTAGTACATATCTCTTTAACCTAACTACACTTATCCCTTAACACGCATTTTCATTTTACAATTCCTTTGGATTTGCATAGTCACTTTAATGGTGAGTTCCACTGTCTGGTTGTGATGTTCCAATCATTTTTAACTTAAATTGAAAAAACTATATGTAATGTTTCTCATGATTGTGGGCCTAATGGTTAAGAGCATGTGTTTCCTCCTAGGAGTTCACGGGTTCAAATCCAAAGGGGGTAGGATATGTACACCTCTGCAGACTTTAGCAGTTAAATCACTACGCAGAGGGGGGCCTTGTCCCACAAACAAGGGGCCTCATAAACCAATTGGTGTCTCGCTTGGCGGTGACCTTAATATATATATATATATATGGTTGGTAAGGTAAAAGACTTACTATGAATGTAGTGGTTGGATATAATAAGATGCATTTTTTCTATTAATAATGTATGCTAATTTTAGATTTTATAATAACAAAAAAACTACAGTTAAAATACATTTAGTATAATTTTTTTATGAAAAAACTCAATATGGTTGTAAAATTTTTTATTTTGACTTTAAAATAAATAAGAACAATGTAAAGCATTTTTTAACAAGAAGATGTCGTATGCAAAGAGAGGGAAAAGCCTTCTATAACATATATCTTATACATAGAGAAGGACAAGCCACTTAAATGTTTTTAAGTATCATGTGGCATATGTCTTATACATAGAGAGGGACAAGCCACCTAAGCATAGTCTTCATTCTTTTAGATGTTTCAAAAGGCTATGCTCCTATGAAATAACTAAGAATGGATGTGTAGAATGGTTGGGTTAGGGAGGAACTCAATAAAGGAGGATATGGAAGGAACCATAAATGACACGCAAATGGTATGAAGTTTCTACCACAAAGTAGGGAATGGCCTCAACTTTGTTGCACTTCTAGTTGATCACTATACAATAGAAAATAAAGGAGTGTCATCAACAATTATGACTTTGGAGGAAAAGGAGTTTGTACACGCAAATGGTATGAAGTTTCTACCACAAAGTAGGGAATGGCCTCAACTTTGTTGCACTTCTAGTTGATCACTATACAATAGAAAATAAAGGAGTGTCATCAACAATTATGACTTTGGAGGAAAAGGAGTTTGTACTTTACTTGATTTAAAAAATATTGTTTGCAAAATGCATTTTGTTGAAATTTGCCACGACATATGTACACATTCGCTAATGGTATCCATGGAGATTCATGGTGGGGGAGTTTTAGTCAAACATATTTAAGGGAGAGAAAGAGAAAGGAAATGGATAATTCGACTTGTCAATATATTTTATAACGACCTCACAAAGAATTATGCCACAAAACAATATGGGCTTGATAAGATTTGGAATTGTGATGAGATGCGGATAGATATGTAGGCAAAAAGAATTAAATTGGAACAAGATGTAACACAATTGCTTCAAAATGTATGACCAAAAATAGTGGTTGACCACACTTTGTTGTGTACGAAGGAAAGTGGCCATTGCATCTTGTGCTTTTACATATTCAAAGGGAAGAACAAGGGTAGGAAATGTATCAAAGGGTGCAAAGATGGAGCTCATGTGACCATTCAAGGAAATGCATAGATGATGAATCACTTATACTTCATGTGACCATTCAAGGAAATGCATAGATGATGAATCACTTATACTTGAGGTGGTTGGGACCCTTCATAGGTTTGTTCTCATAGGGGTATTAGAAATTAAATGCCATCTTGTCATATAAACCATGTGCCTTTTGGTTGGGTATTAAAAATAGATTGTTAACTTTTTATATTAGACTACCATGGTAGTCACATGTCATTAGAGATCTTCAAGGAAACATGAGACTTGTGAATTAATTTTAGTACATTATCATTTGACATTTCAAAGCCACTATATATTGTCATTTATGGTCCTTAAAACAATCATATGTGAAACTTGTGGCTTTCATGAGTAAAAAACGATTAATCAATGTCAATAGCATTGAATTACAATTTTTGTAGTAAGGGTTGTAACATGCCCTACCTTGAAATTAAATTTGGAATTGAGAGAATAAGTTTTTTTTCCTTCAATTGTGGTGCACGAAAGTGAAATCAAGGGTAATAATGGTTGCAACATGCTCTTCCTTGAAGTTCAAGTTGGGATTAGGAGAAAAGGAATTTTGATATTCAATCATGACGCAGTTGTTCAAAATTAAAGATGGAGAGAAAAACATGATGCAACATAAAAGACACGATTGGACTCTTTGAAGGGAGAACTTACAACATGCAAGCATCAAAGGGAAAATGGAGAGAATGAAGACAATTCACCCTACAAAGAATGAGAAGGACACCTAGTGGTTTGCAGTTTGGTAGGTGTGACCTAATGTCCAAGATAATAGGACCTTGGTGAGAATGAGGGTGGGTTTCAATGAGTAAATGGTGGTGACACATCCTACATGAAAACCATTGGGATAGAAGGAATGCCCATGCTATCTATGGCTAGAGTGCCAACATGATTGCAAGAACTTTATTCTAACATAGTCATAAGGAAAATCCTTAAACTTGGTGGCAAATGTATAAATATTCTAAGTGGACTTGAATCTAGTGCTAGTTGGAGACTATATTTTTATATAAGAATAAAGGGTCTTGTTGAATATGGACTTGGATAAAATCAAGATATAGAGATGGTTCTAAAAACACATGCAAACTACGTAGAGAAAGTCTAGTATTGTTGCACCACATTGGATGGTGAGGACTTTGACTTTGTTTCTTCTCATATGCATATAAAAATGCCATGGAAAAAGGCAATAGTTCACTCTCCAAATTTTTACAACTTCCTAAGAAGAAGGAAAAATAAAAACCCCATGTATGACACATCCTTTATCATGCACAACTATATAATATTGATTTCTACATAGTGCAAAGAAATGATTGAAGATGCAATTTCAAAGAGACAACAACTTGTTTGACAGAAATGGAGGAGAAAAGAGTGTCTCAAGTTGTGGGGCATTGGGTGGCTAGAAGCGTCATAGTTAAGAAGGAAAAGGAGAAGTAATGAATATTGAAAGACATTGAAAGGTCAACAAAGATGCCAGAGAGGGATAAGAAAGAAAATGAGAGGTTGATGAAAACAAAATAAACAAGAACATGTGTATAGAGACAACATGAAAAGCACCTAAGGGAATAAAAAAGGAACATCACAAAAGAAATAGGGAAGTTATAAAAAAAAGGACTTGAGGATACAATGGAGACTTCGATGAGAGTTGAGTAAAGTAGTGTTTGGCCCATTGTCCCCTAATTCACAAATACATGAACCAAAATGTATTTCCATGATTTGGTCAACCTACTATGGAATTTAAATCATAACAAACCATGCAGACCAAGATAATACTGCTTCTCTACTCTTTCAATGATAGATATCAACAAGATTGTGCACTAAAGTACTAATGCTAAGGTGTGATGTTTTGGGCACTATGTCTTTTATGTTTAGAGTCGAATGTTTTGATAATAAGGAAGCGGGATCCTATATGTCATTGGCATATATTGTAAAAATTACGAAGATATTTTAATGGTTTCTTTCAATAAATCATTACACATTCTTTTCTATGTATGGGTTGGTGAACCTCGGGATAACACAAAACATGATCATTTCGCTTCGTTTTTTGTTTTTTAGAAATGGATATTATAAAATATCTTTAGGTGGCTAAGTTTTTTTTATAAGAGGGGTATATCTATGGCATAAAAGTCACCTAAACCTTGCACCTAGATTCATGTACACCATTTAGGAGGTTTTGAAACCAAGTCTCTATATTAATATAAGCTCAATCACCTCGCTTGTTGTTGCTAAATCACACTTTGTGATAATCACTTAGATTTTAATATTATCAATTTTAATATTCTCAATAGTGATTGGATGCATGGGATATAATTCCATGTAATTCACCTGTGGTAGGATAATGTCTACTTAAACACTATAAATAAACAAAGGGTACACTTGGTGTAAAGTTGAGTAAAGAGGAGGATCAATAAAAGTGAGATTATCAATAGTGACAATGCTTCAATTGTGAGGATAACGCATCACACAAAAGAATGTAGACACCACAACATTCATAGCATATAGATAATCACACTAAAAGATCATATTGAAGTGCAATGGGACTTTCATAACAATAAGATCAACTAAGACAATCTTTCCACCTAACAACATAAGAAATTGAGGAAGTGACCCCAAGGGTTTACTAAGTTTTGTATCAAATTCCAACAGTGGACTAGCAACTTATACAAGGTTAGGAGAACCCAAAACTATCCAATCATATGTGGATAAAATACTAATAGAGGCTGATTCATCTACAATACATAAAAAAACAATCATATCTTTAACTTGAACCCTTATTTGGAGGTGCAAAAGAAGGAATCCAATGCCCATATAGTCTATTACAATCAAAGGAAGCACCTTATAGCTTGGAAGGGGTTCACTCAAAGTGAACGGAGTGCCCCCTTATACATAAAGTTATGAACTAGCAATAAAGAAAACTTAAGCATGAGTCACATCACTCTCCAAAGGAAGAGTGGGAGTGACCAAAGATTGCATCTGTTCAACCACTTCAAACTTGACACTCTCTAATGTAAGAGTGGGATAGGACAAATATTGCATCGGTTTGACCACTTCAATATCGACACTCTCGGAAGGAAGTGTGGGATCGACCAAAGATTGTGTCGGTTTGACCACTTCAATGGTGGCACTCTCCAAACAAAGAGTGGGATAACCAAAAATTGCATTAAAACAACAATTTTATCAACCAAATGTTGAATTGGATGCTTGGAAAACCATAGGACTCTCAAGAAAAGAATATCCTTGAGACATGAACCACACTCTTTGTACCTATGGAATATTAGGGCATAAATGAGTAAGGTGATGTTCCTTAAAAAGGTTACAATGGAACTTAGGCTTGCATCCTATTCATTGAGGTTTCTCAACAATTTCAATACCCCCAAGATGAATTGCATTGGTTGGTTGATTTCCTCTGGGTTTAACTTGCAGTGGTTGGTTTCTTTTTCCCAATAAGGCTCATGTTGGTTGGTTGCTTCTCTCTAGTATGGCATGTAGTGACTACTAATTTCTCTCTAGTATGGATTGTAATGATTAGTGACTTTCCTCTATTATGACCTACAATGACTAGTGACTTTCCCATAGCATGTCTTGCATTAGCAAGGAAAATTCCCCCTTACATTTTCATCTTATTATTATTCTTCCTCTTGTTTTTCCTTTCAGTATTATGGTTACTATGAGTGATACTTTCACAAGATGAGGTAGATGGAGGAGGAAAATATGTCGCTAGAAAAGAAGGAAAGGGGTTTTGATGATCTTGACATATATGGCTTATTTTAAAAGTGTCATGATTATTTGGGACATTGGAAGTGGAAAACAACCAAACTAGTAGACCCATAATGAATCCAGGAAGATTCAAGGTGACCATCAAGGCAGCACCAATGTTTCCAAAGAAAGGAAAAGCACAAGGGCCCCATTGCATAGGGGTCCCTTGGTTGGTATTCTCGTTATCTTTATCCATGACCTCTAATCTAGAAAGGAAATATCTAAGGCCTTTTAAGGAGTAAACAAATTACATCAACACAACTTATAAAATACTCTCTAATATATAGCCAAGCAAACCCACTCTTCTAAAAATCATACCCGGGGTGGTTAAGTTCTGATTACGTTTAATCAATGAAGAGTCAAACATGGGACATTCTAAGGTCAACATGGGATAGTGAGGGCCCAAGTACAACTAGCAAAGGTGTCAAAGATAATTATGGTAACACCCATGCAACAAACACACAAGGTGTAAGTACCATCAAGAAGACTGACACCATACAAGGGAGTTGAATTAATGGAGATTATGCATCTATATTCGGTACCACAAGTACTTCCCACTTGCAATAAAAGGAAAAATCCTAGGAAATGAAACCATGTTTACCACTTTACAATTGATATTTAGGCAGAACAGTCATGGGTTAGGTTTCTACACATGGGCAGGGAACTTAAGACCAAGTCTTAGAACCCAAAATTTCAGAGAGAGAGATGGTGTCACCCTAAGGAATTTCCACTTCACCTAAAGTTCTTGTACTTTCATATCCCACCAAGCAAGAAATGAGGGGATAAACTCAATCACTTACTTAGCTTGACCTCGTGCTTGATATGCATGTAAGGTGTGCTTTCCCAACAAGTGCATCTTGCTACTAGTGCATTTTTGCACTCAACTAGTTAACTTCTAGCTTTGTATTATGTGGTGTTGGAGAATTTACTCTCAAGCCCCTATAATATATACTACTATGGGTTTTATATTAAATAAAAACAAGTCTAGCTCATTTTAGTTACATTGCTTTTAAAGGTTGTTGTTACTTGGAGGAATGCAAAAGTGAGGAGTGGATGATGTTCTCAAATGAAAAAAAGATGAAAAAAGGGATACTTGAAAATGGAAGTATTGTTTTAAACACTAAAAGAGATGCTTGAAAATAAATAATTTATGAAAACCATAAGAACCGAGCAGAAACTTTCAAAACCTAAATGAGATGTAATATTTTAGAAAATTATTGTAACCAAAGCAAGCAATTCTTTATGATTTTCACGAGAGCATTCCAATGAATGCAATCTAATATTTTTCCTTTATATATAAACACTCCCACGGGAATAAAAATACCTAATGGGCTCCACATGAACCAGAAAAAATATGATTTTATGTGATATTCAATTTTTACTTTTCATTAAGAGCATAATGAAAAAACCACGAAATGGTGATTTCCAAGGATTAAAAATAATAATTTTGAAAATATAAGAAAGACCCACATCCACACTAGGCTTGCTAAACATAAATCTAAAAAAATCATTTTCCCTTAACCAAGTACCCATGCCTTTGTGAAAGGTTCATATACACGCACCTTTTTCAACAGAAAGGAATGTGTACTCCAAGAAATTGGCTTTTTCAAGTGTTCATGCACTTGTGCAGTGCACAAATTGCATGCCATAAGCCTATATCTAGTCAAAAGTGTGTGCAAATGCACCTTTTGTAGAGAACAATAATGTGTCATGCACCTGTTACCACAAGAAAGTATGTGTATAGCCTTGAAGCAGCCGAAAACGCAGAAAACACAAAATTTTCAGCTTCACTAAGGATCTGGCTTGGTTTTAGACATCCATTATTGACATGCACCCTATCCAAAGCTAGAAAAAAAAGTTCATAAATATCTAGGGAAAACTATGTTTAATACCCCATATGTTAAGCCCCGAACTTATGATATTTCATGTGACTTAGGTTCTTTTGTATTATGGACTTATGATATTTTATATGACTGTGGACTTATACTCTTTTGCATTATTAATGTGATTAAGGACTTGTGATTATTGTTTGATAATGTGACTTTGGACTTCGGCACAGTTATTAATGTTAATGTTATTACTAGCATTCTTGATATCTTTGAATGTTGTTACTATTGATAAAAAAAACAACTAGCTCAGCAAATGAAACTAAAAGAGTATGGGGGACCATGGATTCCACAAAGTGAGGGGGATGGGGACATTTATAACACCTTATAACTTGTAGTTGACTTAAGTTTGTCCATCCTAGTTCATATTTATACCTCAATGGCATTAATAATGTTGATCACCCAAACCTTGTACAACGGATCCTATTCTCAATATTTATGGAATATGGAGTTAATATTTCATATTTTGCACTCCTTAGTGGGACCCTCTTTCCTAGGGCACCCTCCTTGGGAAGATATTCCCTCACATTTATGTGGTTTTGGGCATTTATGAGCTCTTTTCCTATTTTTTAGTTTCCACTCTTACACTATGCATTGATGACCCTATTTGTGTTCTTCCATGATATTTATGACCCTATTCGATACCTTATCTCGCATATTTCTCCCTCCTTGATGTTTTGTAACCCCCTTTATGCATTAGTGTGCCTCCATGTGCTCTTCATGGCTTCAATCCTTAGTTTTTGGTAACTCCTCCTCATGGTGCTAATTCGAGAAAGGGAATCTTTTCACTAAGTCACCACTCCACTAATTCAAGTTAAGTCTCCATGATGAATCTTAAACTTTACCTCTCTCTAATTTGAGTTGATCCCTTTGGGTTAGAGTTGGCCTCCTTGTGCTATAAATTCATATGCCCTCTGCTTGTTGAAGTTAATCTTGAGCTTTGAACCATGTGACTTGTGCTATCTATTCATGTTGGGAATGTTGGTAGGATTGGGAGTGTATTGAGACTTAAAGTTAGTCTAGTTGTTTTTCCTTTGCTTCCATTCTATCACTCTACTAGTCCAAGTTCTCACACAGGAAGCTAGGAAATGGGAATGGCAAGCTAGGTTATATCCCATAGGCAGTGGAGACTGACAAGAAAGTAGTAATGGGAAATCTCTAGATACATCCAGGCTCTGTCACACTATCATGCAAAATGTAGCAGCCTACAAGATGCCTTAGATAAAAGGGATAAAAGTCAGAAACATTGGCAGCCCACCTGTCATATATTTCCCTTCAGGCTTTTTTGATGGGGTAGCTACTAACTCTTCTGGAGGAGCAGATATCTTTATGGGTCTCATCATTTCAATATCAAAATGGGTTGTGGAAAAGGTACAAATACCTGTGCAAAACTTTTGGCACTTTGGGCTCTACTGTTCTTCTCAAAAGAAATTGGGTTTCCTTGCCTACATATATTTGGAGACTCTTCTGTGGTTATAAACTGGGCTAAAGACATTTCTTTTCTCACTATGCTGGACCTAGAGGCTTGGTGTGACAACATCAAAAAAAATTCAGCCTCCTTTATTGCTGTGGACTATAAACATGTCTATAGGGAACATAATGAGAAGGCAGACATCTTATCCAAGGAAGGGCTCATTTTGGCCTCAAGCCCACTATCCTTAACAAAATATTGTGAAGGTATAGTCATTGGGGAAGCTACTATTCAGCTATTTTAAAAGAGCTCTGCTCTGTTTTGACCTACTCATATATTTGAGTATGGTACTATACCTTTGATATCTTTCAGTTTGAGAAACATCACCTCTGTGTGACTGATTGTTTATTGTCTCTTCCCAGAGCCTTTCCTAGGATAATGTTTCTGGGTTCTCTATATTTTCTTTTGAGACAGTTTTGGATTAATAGTCCTTTGCATTATGTTGTGGTGAGCGTCATATGTCCCTGTATTTCTAGTCTCTTGACTCAGCTATGGGCTCCTAGACTTTGTATTGACTGATAGTACTTGCAGATGTAACCCGTTACCTTTGATTCATATTTAAATATCAAGTAACTGCTATTTTTCGTCTGGAAAAAGAGTATATAATTATTTGACCATAATAAAGAGTTTCTCAAAAACACATCACAAATCACTTCAATTAAGGTATGAAACAGGGTGCGTCAAGAAACGAGATTGTTTCTAAAGATATTAAATTGTTTCAAGAAATTTATTCATAAAGCTGCTAATGACAAACCGGCCCATAGTTATACCAATCCTACCACTGAAAATCAGAATCCATGGAGTTTTATATCTATTTCCTAAAACTTCATTAGATTGCAATAGATAGTCTATATAACAACTACAATTTCATTTCTGAAATCTCAAAATTCCAAGTCTTTTTTTTTATGGAAATTTCATTTACACCCTCCAATGGCATGGCCATGAGAGGCATGCCTCCATCCCAAAAAAACAGAGAAGGGCTTCATTGTGATGAGATTTTATATTTGCTTATGCGGCAGCAGGAACTCATGAAACAATACACGATGAATTGAAGAGATTAGCGTATATTTCTGACAGGTAAACCGTAACAATTATGTTTCATCAGTTGGAGAATATGTATGGTATTAATTCCCATATGCATGGAAGAGCGGGGAGGTCCCACTCTTGAAGATGTTCATCAATCCCAACGGCCTCTTTATGAATTGCAGTCCTTACCCGCTTGTTTTCCAGCTAACATACAAGACAACTGGTGAAGTTTGAAGATTTAAATGGACCACCTGAACATACAAAGATTTTTGCAACGGCCTCTTTATGAATTGCAGTCCTTACCCGCTTGTTTTCCAGCTAACATACAAGACAACTGGTGAAGTTTGAAGATTTAAATGGACCACCTGAACATGCAAAGATTTTTGTATTGATATGTAGCGAGTGGAACCAAGTTTTCAGCTGCATATGCAACTAATCTTTTGTTACATTTACTCCAATACGGTATATATTTGTGAAAATCCACAGTTCATCTTATAATTCGTCTCTGTTTGGGATCCTGGAACCATATTAAAAGGTCCACACAAAGGAGTTGTTGTATGTGTAATTTTTGCCATAGTAATATAAATTTCTGTGTTTTTATTTACCATAAGATTATGGAACAATATCTCCAAAATATTCATGGTTGGAAGTTCTGTTTATAGCATTCGAAATATTGATTTTAGAATGCTTTGTAGTTTCTAGTTGAGGCTTTAGCCTCCACTGTCCAGTTCTGTTCACATTTATCTTTGTTATATTCTCACCGTTGTTACCAAAAACGACACTTGAGGAAGCAATCTCTAAAAAAAAAACAGGTTCCAGAAAAACTCGTTTGAAATGGAAACAATACCAGAAACGTTATTTTATGTCGATTTCCCATAATCTCTAGATCTGAAGGTTCCCTCCAAAGGGCCATTCCAATTTTACAAGCTACAGGACATTCCCATTTTTACAAGCTACAAATCTTTTTGAATGGTGATTTTTATCAGGAGTTGCCCAATAAAGGCAAACAAGTCAAGAGTGAATTTACATATAAAAGTGTCCAATTTATGCCAAAGCTGAGTCAATTGAACATATTTTATGCTACTGTCAATTTTCTTAACAGTGTTGGAATCAGGTTAGTCAAAAATTTCTTTCATTTTTTCATCAGAAAGCAACATTTGTTTAGTGATTCCAGCTCTCTAATTTTTTCACTTTACGTTGGCATGTGGCATTGCATTTGTAGAACTGCTATGTTTTCTCTATGGAAAGTGAGCTGTAAATGAATTTTGATGGCTTCATTAGTACCGTCTCATCCTTAAAAAAGTTCTAGCTGCATGAGCTATGTACCCTAGTCAAGGCAAAAGATTGTTTAGGATCATCAAGGATGCTAAAGATGTATTATTGCCTGCATATTTATAATTTAAATCTTAATGTAGGCATGACTGCAATAAGGAAGCTACCTTGTTGATTGCATATTCTTCTATCTGCTTGTACATAGTAGCCTATATTTAAGCATATCATTTTTTGTATTTCAAAAAAATAATAATAAACTTTAATTTAAAGAATAAAGTATAGAGCTTGTGCTTAAATAATAGAGGAACATAAAGCTCTTGAAAATAAAACATTCAAACAAAAACTACAATAAAAAAATATTGGTATCCAATGATAAATTTAAACCTAAGACCTTCTATACAACTATTGCTTCCATGACTCGTGTCCATTATCACTTGCTTTTTTATGTTTGATGGACAATGTCAGCAATGTATACTTCAAAACACAGATTGCAGGCTCAATTATGGTTCTCTTTACACTATCTTGTCGATGAGGGTTGTCTCCCAACATATGACATCTGAAAGTCACAGCTATTGCTACATATTCTGTCCATGCTAAAAAAAACTACTAAACAAACTCTTTAGTTTATTTGATTGAATAGATGCTATTGTCTACAACAAAATTGAAAGAAAAACACTTGCTGAAGAAAGTGAATTTTCAAGGCTAGTTAACTTTACATATTCCCTGGTTCGCCTGACAAAATTAAGAAAGTCGCCATGCTTAAACGTCCTGATCGGCTTGTAAGCAATAGCACTCACTGCAGAAAGCAAAATATGTTCGTGACCCTCTTTTGCAGGGCGGTTAGTCACTTGGAACAATTATGGAGCAACTATTTCTATCCATGTAATTAGGTTGTGCATCTGGTCCAATCTAATACTAACTCAAACTCAACTGGTAAATGTGTTATTGTATCTTCTTGAAAGTGTTATTTTATGTTTGGAGCACATCATTTTAGAAGGACCCTTGTTCCAAAAACAACTTGCTTGCACATATTTGGCTGCTGCCATATTTGCAGGTTCAACATAACTTTGAACTTTGGCCAATCATGATGATATTAAGCAATTAGACCCATAGATGTGAAATCACGTGACTTGCCAGGTCCATTTATTCTCAAATACCACAAGACATAGAGTTCCATAGGGCTCCACAGGTTATTTGAAATTGAATCATTTTAATACTCATTTCTTTGATATGTAAGAAGGACTCTTTTTAAACATGTCACTAAGAACTCCTACTCTGCAGCAATTGACTAATAACAGTTTGAACTATCCAGCGTTCTTTGCATAATGCACTTCAAATACATTTGAAAGGGTTTCACTCCAAGTGCTTTGCTAACACAAAGAAAGTTCAAAAGCTATTGTAACCTGAAATCAAGCCTTGATCAACTATTATCCAATCAAAATGGCTCTTACAAGAACAGAATGTGATGTTAAGACATCTTCATTGTGCTAATATATTTTGTAACTGAAAGAAATCTGTTCATCACTCTGGCTTTTTTCCTTGAGAGGAGACACCACAAAATAAATGGATTCGAAGCAACACATTTAGTATCCATTTTCTGTAAAACAACAATGCTTTATGCTAAGCATGATTTTTTGCAGTTGAATGATGGTCTTTTTCAAGAACTGAGCTGTACGGCTTTAGCATAGAGATATTTGTTACTAAACATACAAGTTGAAATGTTGAGGGCTTGCCACTATACAAGTAGTGCCTCCCTTAACTGGTTTCACAGTTCATAAATAAGTTGCCCTTCTGATACAGCATAGTAGTGTGGCTTGATCCAACTTTTAGTCTTAGACCAGATGTGACTTCCATCCTCTGAATATCTTATATAAAAACTGCAGAAAATTTTGCTTTGCCTGTCAATAATCACACTTTTGACAATTAGCATTTCCAAAATGCAATGCTCCTTAAATATCTTAATTCAATGAAAAACTTAGCTTTCCTGGTTGGTGGTCTCTCCTTCCCCCTAAAAATATTTGCACCACCTCCAAAATGAACAAAATGAAATAAAATTAGTATCTTGAAGTGGATTTTATGACAAGTTGCAGTTGAACATCAAATTGATGGATTCTTTGTAATGATCAACTGTATTTACTCGTCTATGCTAGGATCCAACTCTTTTAGAAGACCCACTATCTGCTGCATTGTTGGTCGCTTTGCTGGAGAATCTGCGGTGCAAAGATATCCTATCCTCAGAGCTTCTTGCATTTGAATTACAGGTCCTGTTCTTGACAACTTTGGATCAATGGCACTGTCTACACGGTTTGTCTTTACTAGATATCTGACCCATCCTACAAGAGTGGCTTCCTTGCTATCTGGATAATAGTCACAAACAGGTCTCTTACCTGTGATGAGCTCAAAAAGCACTACCCCAAAGCTGAAGATGTCACCCTTTGAGGTTGCTGTCCATGTTTGCCCATATTCAGGAGGAACATATCCAGGAGCTCCTGGTTGAGAAACATTGTTGGAGCCAGATGTTATCTTTGATAAACCGAAATCTGCTAAATGTGACTCCAGTATTGAATCCAAATATATACTGCTTGATCTCACATCTCTGTGCACGATTTGGGGTGAGCACCCATGATGCAAAAAGGCAAGAGCCCTAGCAGTCCCCAATGCAATTCTATGGCGTACTCTCCATCCCATGGTCATCTCTTCGGAGTATTGACCTTCATTTTGCTCCCACGTATCTGCACTCCAATCCTCTGTGGCTTGCGTACCCAACGGAAGATCATGAAGCCAGTGATGCAAACTGCCATTCTCCATAAAATCATATATTGCTATTCTCTGATCACCTGCTAAGCAATAACCAACTAGAGGTACCAGATTAGGGTGCTTTATCTTAGCCAAAAATTCAAACTCTGCTGCTGCCTCCTGGTCATTGAGATTTCTTTCATGAACCAGGACCTTCACAGCCACGTGGAGACCACCTGCCAAAACAGCCCTATAGACAGGCCCATATCTTCCTTCTGCCAGCAATGTTTCTTTATTGAAATGAGAAGTCGCATTCAATAAATCAGCAAACGTAATATTCAAAAGGGGTTTCTCAAACATCACAACTGGAACTGAGTTAGCAAGCTTCACATCTGCAACCCATTTAAATGAATCTGTCTCGAATGAAAAAGGACCAGACATATATTTCTCTTCTCTGTAGGACATCTGCTTTACAATCCATTTTGCTTTTCTTCTGTATGCAAACGCTATACCAATCAAACCTGCCAGAAGACATCCCAAGGAAATCCCCAGTGCCAAACCAAGATTGGCTCTACTGTGGTGTTTGTCTTCAAAGAAGTGAGGATTTACAGCTATAGGGCATGAATATGATACACCTCTAAATGCTGTTGGAAATCTTGCTGTGAAATCAGTGGACATGCATATAGTCAGATTGTTGTGAGAAAAATTAAAATATGTCATGGTCTCTAAATGCATCAGCAGTTCCATGGGGATATCACCAATCAGATTGTTTACTGAGACATCGATGTAGGTAAGGCCATTCAGACTACCAACTGCATAAATGTGGCCAATTAAAAGGTTTTGCGAGATATCCAATACTCTCAGATTCTCAAGGTTGGAAATTTCTACAGGAATGGGTCCAGTAAGATTGCATGCAGAGAGATTCAAATATTCAAGCAGCTGCAGAGAACTTATTTTTGGAAAAGGTTTCATGTAAAAATTGTTATTTGCCAGATTCAGATGCTGTAAAGATGTTAAGTTGATCAAATTCCCAGGGATTCTTCCACTGAATCTATTGGCAGACATATCTAAAAGAGTCAAACTAGGCCAGTTAAAGAACCCCTGTGGTATCTGCCCTTCGAACAAGTTTTTGCTCACATCAAGCTCTCTCAGAGTGGACCCTAAAACTACGGGCAGGTTGCCTGATAAACTGTTCATGCTTAGTCTCAGTACCGATATATCGGGAAGAGCCCACAAGTCGGGATTTATAGGCCCACT
Source organism: Pseudotsuga menziesii (assembly GCA_001517045.1). Classification (NCBI taxonomy): domain Eukaryota; kingdom Viridiplantae; phylum Streptophyta; class Pinopsida; order Pinales; family Pinaceae; genus Pseudotsuga; species Pseudotsuga menziesii. The sequence continues at coordinate 301,840 of LPNX010135684.1, read as the reverse complement.
GAATGCATTGTTGCTGAGGTCTACTATCTCCAAAGAAGTTATATTAGACAATGGATACATAGGACCTGTAAACTGATTGTTCGAGATATTCAGAAAGGTTATAGATGGTACCTGGGAAAAATGCAAATCCTCGATTTGGCCTACCAGCTGATTTTCGGCAAGACTCAAAGTCGTAAGCTTTGGAAGAAACTGGCTCAATCCCTGAGGAATCCTGTCTGTCAACTGGTTAGAGGAAAGATCCAACAGAACAAGGGATTTCAGAGAAAATATTTCTTGAGGAATGCTGCCACTGAACAAATTGTGGCTGAGATTCAGAGAATGAAGAACTGTTAAAGACCCAAGAGCCTGCGGAATAGAACCCGATAGCCTGTTCCGTGACAGATCAAGACTTGATAGTGCACCAAAATTGCCAATGTTGTTTGACAGAGCTCCTGAAAGATTGTTGTTGGACAGGCTGAGGTATTTTAGGTTAGACAATCCCCACATGTCTGATGCAAGATCTGTGATAAAGTTGTCATTCAGGTCTAGAAACTCAAGATTCATCAATTTGCCTACGGAGTTCTCTGGAACGGGACCAGTAATCCCAGCTCCTATAATAGTCAAATTCAGTATACGGACCTGCTGAATGTCACAGCCAACTCCTGGCCATGAGCACACTGGCGATGCAAAATTATAGGTCCCTGATTTGACTCCAGCTGCCTTCAGGAAACTCTGAAGGTAGTCACTGTCTGTATTGAACTGCCGAGAAAGGCCTATGTTTGATAGCAACAGTATCAGAAAACCTAAAAACTGAAACGCCCCCATTCTTAACTTGTAAAAGTGTTCATCAGGATAACAGACTTGCCTTTCAATTAAAAAACCAATCTGAAGAAAACGACCTTCACAACCGAAATATTGATATGCGCCATGAACAATCTAGAGAGGCGGGCATTAGTGATAGCTTCCATTAATCAGTCTTCCCCATATGTTTCAGACATTTTTAAGTCGTAAAACCATGTTTATATGGCGGTAAAATCCATACAAACTCCAGAAGCACTGGAGCAAAGTGGGAGCTTTCAATGGCCTTATGAATGCATCTTAACAAAACAAAAAAATCGATGTGCTTGTTCGAGGTTAATAAGAACCGGTCCCCATAGCTTTCGGCCTTGCAATACAAAGGCTATTTGGAAGCGCCTTCAATAGCCCTAATCCGAAGCGCTGCAGCCTGGAAGGGAAGCTGCCCAAACTCTCTTCTATTTAAGGGGAGGGTCAACTCAAACTGAGGCGATGTGACAAGAAAACATTCAAAAAATTGCAAACTTCGATGTACTCACTTCAAATATTGTTGCAAGCCTGCAACGATTCAAGAAGCCGGCCTTAAAATTTGTGGGTTTGTGTGGAACGACAGGAATTCAAAACCTTCCAGTTTCCAATGGCAAATTTCCTGCTCTTCAAATTTGATTCCCTCACAGGCAAGGAAGGTGGACATGACGTGGTCATAAAATACCCGTGTTATTGTCAGAAGCATGTGGGCATGCTTGCTCAGACCAACCTGTTACCTAGCTGAACTCGGGGCGAGCTGCTGTGACAGTTATGATAAAAAGTCTGCACGCATACAGAGAGCATGCATGCAGTACGGTGGCCTGGAAATGATGTAAAGGAAAGAGAAGGCTCCCAAATTCCACCTTAAGAGACAAACACATGTGGGTTGGAACTGGTCTTCCTTTACCATCAATTTCTAGGTTATTTTAAAAGATTTACCAGAATGGTCCCTACTCCCACTCTCCCCTGAACTGAAATAAAAGAACCAGACAGCCATATGTCCATGTCTGAGTTGAGTTTGTCATGCATGACCATGAACGATATATATTCTCGTTAATTGTCTCCAAAATAACTGCTTTCACCTAACTTTTACTGTTTATCCTACAGAATATCTACAATACATATAGGACAGGCAATGCATATGGGAGAGGCATCATTAATGGTTTTGGCATACTGTGTAATAATAATAATATATATATTTTTAAAGGTCATTGCTAAGGGAGACAACAATTGGTGTATAAGATAACAATTGGAGACAACAATTTTGTGGGATAAGGGACCCTTCTCTGCACAGCGATTTAACTAATTGGTGTACGAGACCTCTTTGTTTGTGGGACAAGGGACCCTTCTCTGCACAGCAATTTAACTGCTAAAGTTTAGAGAGGTGTACATACACTATCCCCTTTGGATTTGATGAAAATAGCTAGAACGCTCAAAGTTGTTGGTTGGATCATTGGTGAAGACTATAGAGTTTGTGGTTGGATCATTGGTGAAAGATTTGGGGCCAAATTCTTAGGGAAGAGTATTTTTTAAGGGAAGAGTATTGGTTGGATCATTGGTGAAAGACTTGGAGTCAGATTCTTAAGGAAGAGTATTTTTTTATCATTGGCAAAGTTTATTCAAATAATATATATTTTTAAACAAAGTAATAAATGTTTAATAAAAGTAATAAATGTTTAATAAGTCATGATATATATTTTTGGATTGGAAAAAAAAATTTAAAGCCAAAACACTTTGCATTTTTTGTGTGTGTGTGTGTGTTTTAGGCATAGTTTCTCTATGGTTTGGGCAAAACTTTTAGGAGGCATAGTTCCAAGGGTATAGTGGTAGAGTTCGACTGTCTTTGGGGGTTTGGGCATATTTTAAGTCACCTAAATGCTCCAAAAATCTAGTAGAGTTCTTGTGATGTACTTAACCCTTATGACAAGGCAAAAGGTTCTAAATTTCTGTTTAAGAACAACGGAATAAGGTTATGACAACTAACCATTAAATGATTCATTAAAGTTCTAACTTTAATAAACACTACTAAAGTTGCATTAAATTACTTAATTAAATACGCCCTTAGTTAAAAAAACTCAACACTTAATAAACGTTATCAACATTAGATTTAAGTTCATAGTAGAATGCTTGAATAATGAATTTATTATCAAGGTCCTACATTTAATTCTTATACTAAGGATTATTAAAAAACATAGTTTATAATTGTCAAGTATTGTGTCGTTAATTGTTTGCATATTTAATTAGTTTGTGGTGTTGTTCGGTGTGTGATTTCAATGAAGATAAAAACTAAGAAAAGCACACATCAAGAAACATATATAGGATGTAACCTACAACCACACCACAACCAAAGCAAAACAAAAGGCACTGGCTGCAATCACAACCCACAAAATCACCTCCCAATGGTTGTCCCCTACAACCATTTTTCACTATATATTTTAGATTGCATGGCTGCCTACCTCCAACCATCAATCAATAATACATTCAGATTACATTATCAAAACTCATCTGCAAGTAGGAGCAGATCCATGCATAGAACATTTCCAATCTAACAACTAGTGCGCTCAACCTGGCACCCAGAAAACTGTTGGACCGAAACATACATATCTTGGTCATTCATAAAGATTTTTCAATGAAACGAAAGGCAATTTTTATTGGAATCGTTGTTCTGGACATAATGGAATAGGTCCCAAAGCACAAAAATGAACATATAATGGTGAAATATAAGATATGGTTGCGCCCCTACCAGTACCATAGAGTCATAGTTACGGTTTTTGAAGAAGAGAAAGAAGAACAAAATGAATATAATCTCGGATTCGAATCCTATGGACTCCATTCTTCCTATAACCAGATTATGACATACAATAATCAAGCATATAGATAATTCAATTCAACCACCTTTGCACATAATCATCATAATAATATGTAAAAACATAAATAAAGCCATATAAGAAATACTTATCTTAAGATATGGGCAACTTGCTGCAACAGGACGACTTTCCTCCCAACCGTAGAAATCGTCAAGCCTTCCTCGCTTGAATAGGCCACCCTCGAGATGAAACCATGGATCTACAGGTAGATGAATAGCAACTCTCGGAACTACCTCTTCTGAGAACCATAATGCTTCCCACTACTACTTTCATGTTCGTCTCCACCGCCTACGAGATATGACCTAGCTCGCAATTCCCAATTCCTAGCTTCCTATGTGAGAACTTGGACTAGTAGAGTGATAGAATGAAAGCAAAATGAAAACAACTAGACTAACTCTAAGTCTCAATACGCTCCCAAAACTACCAACATTCCCAACATGGATAGATAGCACAAGTCACATGGTCTAAAGCTTAAGATTAACTTCAACAAGGAGAAGGCATATGAATTTCTAGCACAAGGAGGCCAACTCTAACCCAAAGGGATAAACTCCAATAAGAGAGAGGTAAGGTTTAAGATTCATCATGGAGACTTAACTTGAATTAGTGGAGTGGTGGTTTAGTGAAAATATTTCATTTCCCAATTAGCACCATGAGGAGGAGTTACCAAAAACTAAGGAGTGGAGCCATGAAGAGCGCATGGAGGCACACGAATGCATAAAGGGGGTTACAAAGTATCAAGGAGGGGAAAATACATCCAAGAGGGTCATAAATAACATGGAAGCGAAAAAATAGGATCATCAATGCATAGTGTAAGAGTGGAAGCTAGAAAATAGCTTACAGCCCCTAAAAACTAGGAAAATGGATCATAAATGACCAAAAACACATAAATGTAAGGGAATGTCTTCCTAAGGAGGGGTTTGTTGTACAAGGTTTGGGTGACCAACATTATTAAAGTCACCAAGGTGCAAATATGAATTGGGGTGTAAGAGTGGAAGCTAGAAAATAGCTTACAGCCCCTAAAAACTAGGAAAATGGCTCATAAATGACCAAAAACACATAAATGTAAGGGAATGTCTTCCTAAGGAGGGGTTTGTTGTACAAGGTTTGGGTGACCAACATTATTAAAGTCACCAAGGTGCAAATATGAATTGGGGTGGACAAACTTAAGCCATAAACAAGTTATAAGGTACTAGGGATGTCCCCACTCCCCCTCACTTTCTGGAATCCATGGCCCCCCATACTTTTTTGGTTGCTTTAGTAACAACATTCAAAGATAACAAAGATGCTAGTAATAACATTAAAATTAATAATAGTGCCCAAGTCCAAAGCCATGTTATCAAACATTGATCATAAGTCCTTAAGTCCATAATGCCAAAGAACATAAGTCACATGAAGGATCATAAGTCTGAAGCTTAACACCTAGGGTATTATAGTTTTGGATCTAGTGGAACTCTTCCTTCATCCACTTGCAAAATTCAGGCCCAAAAGTGCAAAGTGTTGTGTTTTTAGAAACATTGAACATTTTAAATCCCATGATATATATCCCAACTTATAGAGGGTTTATTGTACCATTGAGAGTAGGTTGGGGGTGCTTATTGTTTTCTCATGGTTTAAGTTAATGTTTTCTAATTTTAGGATTAAAATTCCAGAACTTTTTATAGATAAAATTCAATATTTACCATTGTATTTTTTTAAAGTGGCAAAACTTGTGATAATTCTATGAGCAATGAGGATAATGAAATGTCATTTTAATCATCACCAATTTACTCATCATCCTTATTTAAAGAAAATTACTATCAATTAAATTGAGGAATATGAGCTTTTGAGGAATATGAGCTTTTAACCTATTAAAACTGGTTTTTACCTTATCCTTAAAAAGGATACCAAAGTATTGATTGTCATAGCTTCTTGAATGGAATCATGTAGCATTTAACCTTAATTACATATTATAGTCAATCATAATTTAAACTTCTTCTAAAATGAATAACATTATAAGATTAATTTTTTTCAAAATATTTAAAATTAAATTTAAATTGAGTAAAAATATATTTTATTTCAAATGAAAAAAAGTAGTCATTAAAATAATATTTGATACTTGTCATAAAATTTATATCTAGATATATTTAAAAAACTTAAACTCAGAAATAACATAATTATACATATTAAAATTTTGTGTAGTAGGTTTCTTGGATATAGTTTGGGTGGTTGGGAGTACTTATTGATAATCTCCTCACTGGGGTTCCCTTCCTTGTAAGTGACATGTTTGGCTCTTAATTGGGGAGGGTGTTTAATTTAATTCCCACAAAACCCACCAAAGAGTCCAAAACTTAGATTAAATAAATTGCTTCATTGTGAAATGTCATGATAAAATTGCCATGTTACATTAACATTAAGTAAATTTCAAAATATTTATTACAATATCTTTCTATTACTTTTTTCAATTATATTACCTTTTTCAAGGTGTTATTCACCAAAGTTATTCTTCATAGATGATAGCCATCATCATCAATAATTAAAAAAATTCAAGTTTCAAATTAATTTATATACATTTTATTATTTTAATATTATTAAATTAATTAAACATTTTGTATATTTTAATTTTATCAATAAATAAAATTAAACTTTTAATGAATATGAATTTTTCCACTTTATCATGATTGTAATTATTAAAATTACAATTTTAAATTGATAAAAGTATTTTTTTTTAGTAAAAATGAATTAGCTTTATTAAAATTGTGTTGAGCGATATAGAAAAATGGAAATCTTTTTTCCTTTCTGTTTTTTTTTAAATTATATAGTTCTGCATATAATATTCAGATTTCTATTCAGCATATATAGCATTATTTGAAGTGAACATAACACTAGTATAAATCCATTTTAAACCCCGATTTATCAAGCACTGAGAGGGATCCAGTTTTTTGAGATGTACATTTTTTTACCATTTGGATTCCTCTAAGTACTTGATAGAATTTTTTTATTTTTATTTTGTTTGTCTATATAATTTATATTTTTAATTTTTTTCAATATTTTTTATTTATGTCCGCTAGCATAATTATTAGTTTTGTTAGAAATACACTCATATCCAGAGATATACCAAAAAAAACACACCCATGTAGCTCATTCATAAATGGAATCCCCATGTTACAAATGAATTGAGCAATACATAAACTCTTTTTTGAATCTTTTTGGATCACAATTTCTCAATAATTTTTGCACATAATCTAGTGAAAAAATAAGAAGAATTGTTAAAATTGATATCAGATATTAGTTATTGAGATTGCACAATACGAGTGTAATATGAGTATGCCCTTTCCAAGCAGGCCATTGGTCCAGTGATTGCTTGGGAGGAACACTATGAGGCTCTTTGATTGGCTCAAGTCATCTGAGTTTTCTAAGTATCGAGCCATGTTTTAGTTTGCTTGTTATACATGTTGATTTTTATGGATGTATTGAAGAATTTAGTATGTTATAAGCTATGAATTTGAGATTTGTAAGAGTTTGTTTTGGTTTAGTAAAGAATGAATAGGGGAATAAGGTTGTTGCAAAGATAATTTGTTCTATTTTGAAGAGTGAACAGTATGAATATATATATGACA